>QNGE01001080.1:0-26660 GCA_008508345.1 Paragonimus westermani
TGATGATGATGATGAGCCCATGTAACCGATCGTAAGCTGGGGCATTCCATACATAATACTTTTCGTCAGAGGATCTCGAGTGCAGTAAGACACTGAGAAAAGTTATCTGGAGGTGTTTTAACAATTCAGGTTGTACTGTTCACTATATTACACTTCTACTGGTTAGTTTTCACAAGGTTAAAACGGTCTTGATAAACAGATTGGGAATAACACAACGGTTCTTGTTCTGAAATTGGAAGAAATGTTTTAAGTAGATTATAGTTAGACATACGCGAACAGAAACGAAGAAGCGTGAAAGGTGCAGCTGAAGTTCTAGAAGTGGATTGCAAAGGGAACATAGTTCAAGCCGCTTCTCAGTATCTCGTCCCCGGCGACTGACTTGACGTGGAAGGAGATATGATATGAATACAAATTGCTTTGATTTAGTCAGTGTGTGCTCCGTTTAAAGTAGAACCGTGCAGATCATAGCTTATTGTACTCCACTAAAGTTGGTGATAATCAAACCGCTAAAAAACTCCACGGGTAACGCTGGCGGAGGCTGGATTACCACTGTTTGCATGAGAATTTTGATCGCGAATAAATTTAGGCAGATGTACTAAACGACATCTGTGAGATAGTGCCATTCACAAACAGCCGCTGTGGACACGATTAAAATAGCTGGGTATTTATGGGCTCGTCTCACTCAGTTGGTCGACGACTGCAATTTTTAATAAGACTGTGTCCCCTGGCTGCTGTCAGCGCCCACTCAGTTGGGAAGAGATTAATTGCTGCTGGTTTAAAATAAGTTCCTAAGAATGCAAACCTCTGGTCTTATAATTCACGGTTTCCTAAATCACACTGTGGTCACTCGTGATTTGACTCACATGTGTAATACAGTGTACCGGGTATCGACTTCACCAAAAGATCCACGGAAACGGGATAAAAATGTGAGTCATGCCTCACGGGGACAAGACTCAGGGATTCCGGTGGGTTTGTTTTTCCGATTTTTTCTCCCACAGCAGGTAGTTACATATCCCATAGACATGGGTGTAACCTATGCAGATATTTAAAGTCCCTGGGTCCCTAACTTTCTCACCAAAATTAGACTTTGAAAGTTTCTATCTGGAGTCATCCTTCATCCAGCCGCGAATCACAATTCTATCTGTCATGCATCAGTCCACCGAAAACTGCTCTGTTGCGTCATGGTGGCACATTTTGGGAGAAAAACAGGGTTTGTGACGTTGACGAAGCAGTAATAGCTTGTCTGGCAAGATGATCATCTGTTCAAATCAATAGGCATTGAATGGTGGCGTATTAGGTTTTATCTGGAAGCAGAATGAGCTAAAAGCCTGCTACTTACATCGACTGTGCTCCTCTTCAGATATTCCGTCATATCCTGCTCACTATAACCAAAACATCAACGTTCAATGCTGAAACGTTGTTACGTAGCGCATAGCTGAGTGCTCTTACTTTCCGAGAGATATACTGATAAGTCGAAATAAACATGTGAGGTATTCCGTTAACTGTATGTGTTAATTAGTTTACCCCGCTGATTGTGTTAAGTACACAAACAATCCGATGCTACGCAAATGTCACGCGCAATTGAAAGCCACTTTTTTATCCGGGTAGCCAAATTGATACTACTATTTTCGAAAAATAGCGACTGCCGCCGTTACGGCCCGTCAGTTGAGTACATTCATGCCACAGGCGGAACTAAAACCTTGGCTACGCATTCACGAGACCACCATGTTGTCCACTGCCTCACTAACATCACGTTGAGCTTGACCGAATTATCATATGTGAACGCTGAACCGCATTCGCTTGTTCGTACTACCCAGATTTTTTTACGGTCTCCAAAGAACACAGGTGTCAGAGGGTTCGATAGACTGTGAAATTTGAATCAAAATATCTAGTTTGCGATTTACACCAACCAAATACCTCGTCACATATAAGTTATTTTCAATTATGTTTACTTGTCTACATCCCAGATCTTCATTCACTATTCACTAGCATCGGATTAGTTCACTTGGTTGTTTCACAGTTCGTGCTTACCATCAGTGGTGAACACTTTGTAAACGTGCAACCAACTATTAGTGTGTTGAGAATAAAATAGTGCACAATACTACATCCTTTCTGTGTGACAAGCCTGAGCCTGAGGGCTGTAACGAAAAATTGATTTTATTAACCACGTTTGACGGACGCCAAAAGTTGCATGATGAACTGCGGTGCTACAACACCATAGTTCTCGTGTATAAACACACGGGCCAGCAGTCGGCGTGTTTTTTGATTGTCCAGTAAAATTCTAGGGTTGTTGTCGTTCACTTCGGAATTATTATGCATGTACTGAATGCTGCGCACGGGTGAAATTTGGTCCCGCGCGGTGAAATAATGACAACCAACCGACGTCGGCTGAAAACAGTTGTTGCACACCAAAATTGTCTATCTGAAAACAACTGTTGCATGAATTTTTGTCTTCTGAAGAACGGACGGAGCCGCAAACGTGGAACAATCCGGGGATTCTCCCAGATACGAGAGGTGGTGATGGTGAAAATGATGGCCAGAAAAGATGACATTGTCAAGATTTATTAATTGACGACTGTCAGAAGGAAAAGTAAAATACACTCCACTTCTTTGGTTTACATTAATCTTTTTTACCCAAATTTTTCTAATTAAATATTTACGTTGTCCTAATACCATTCTGAACCACAAACCAACATCACTAAACTAATGACTCGTGAGATTTACAGGATCATTGTGAACTTCGTAGATTTGGGGGGAGGTTATAACGCATTGTGTACATCCGATTCGTAATTGAACAGTTTGAAACCACGAATAAAGTCAACAAAAGACTTCCGTTTCACATATAGAAAGATTGCGAATAAGAAAAAAGAAGGTTGAGCGGAAATGAACCTCAGTCATAAATGATCAAACTTTCTATAGGTGCAGTTTGATATAAAACATACAACTCGAAGTGTGTGGCATAGCACATTTCATTTCCATCTCATCGGTCCCGATGACCCGGTTGTCTGAAGACTCGGCTCAAGATTAGGAATATGAGCGTCAAGCCCGGACTTGAGACCATGTGTATTTGACGGTGGTACTACAAATTCTGTTGCATTTTGGGCACACAGGTACACCGGAAGAATGTTAACCATGAGTTACTGGGTTCAGCAAGTGTGAACTTCATTTTCTGATATTCTTCAGCGGGAGAATTCCTCAGCCCTTCTTTGCTCAAAGAACGGTACCCTACGAGGCCATCAGCTAGTTATTTTATAGGTTCATCTCAAAAATGTATGATTTTGGAGTTGTTCACAGCGGTGCTATATGCGTGGTTTGTTCATCATGGGTATTTGAATTAACTGTTAATACCACAATTGTAAAACTTCAGTTACATGAAGTTTCGACTTCATGTTCATTTGACGTGTACTTATTACAACATTCAACAAAATCATTTCGTGTGTTGTGTAAAATGGTTTGTGTAACCAACTTTTTCGTCCAGCAGTTTCGGTTATATCATATGATGACGATACATAGCACAGATATTCCATCAATCTTTGGGATGAGTCACATACCATAAACCTCCCGTTTATAGTTCTGATATAAGCTGACTAAATAAAAAAGAAGGGTATGCATAAACTCTATCATGTTATCCTATTCCAAGGATGTGGTTTTGAACTTCCACCCAGAAAGCGAGGTGTGCCACCTACCTCCATCTCTGACGTGAAGTAAATCGGTGTGCATATCCACATCAATCTGAGATTTTTATCATGTTAGTAACTGAGTCTGTGGCCACAAAACTGTTACCAACATGTCGGTGGAAAATTACTCCGTTTTTTGCAAGGCTAATTACCGTGCATTCCAACACCAACAAAAATGCGCACCACCGATGGTCTGAATGGTCCTTCAGTAATCATTCCACTGAGTTGTCAGTGCTCAAAGGCTCAAAGGCGCACTTTTGGGACATTTTCATCATGGTTACAATTTCCGAGTAGACAGGAAATTTATGGTTTCCATTAAAAATTATACGGGTAACCTATCACCTTAACTACACTCGTTATGTGATCAGAAAACATTCATTGCGATATTTCGTGTTGTTTATTCTCATGAGCCATGAAAAACTCGGATACCATAAAACCGAGAGTAACTGCTTCTAAGAACGGACTAATATGAAGTATGAATGATACCCGTAGGTAATTCCGCTACAAAAAATGGTTTGAGCAAAATCGGTGTTTCAAATGAAAAAGTTGTTAGTAACGATGTTGCATGAATTTACACGTTCAGAATTAAATCAACAAACCCGAGGGTGTCTCAAAACTTACTGCGTGGTTTTTATTTTAACTCTTTCCAGAGGTCTGTATTAGTCATTAAGCTACTGTGTGATAAGGCTGTGTATGTAATTTCAACCTTTGGGTGAAAAGGAGTAATTTGACAAACTTTTAGTACGCCAAATGGTGATAATCCATGATAAGTGCGCACCAAGAATTCGGAGTGGCGATCATTGTTATTTCGTGGTCTTCCGTTCGCTCCGAACGGTCACACATTTTAGCCTTCACTAACATTGTTTCTCATGATATTCCGTTCTATGGAAATGCAGTAATGTAATTAATTCTCACAAGGGCCGACTGCTACTTAAGACATTTTTATTCCTGATTTACGTGGACTTTCCAGTTAAGCACTCTCCACGTGTGGCAATGAGTAAAGACTGAGTGATTACGCGGCTGCCGTACAAAAATGTGGCAGGCGTTCAAGTTCAAGAGAAGGAAGAATACGTACTGTTGAAGAGCTCACGCATGAACAAACTACTTTTTCAAACAGGTTGATCGGAAATTTCGTGGTATTCCAAAAGCTGTAGTCAATTTTGAGTGAATCTAGATTAATCTTCTACTTTGTAGAATGAGCGAAAGGCTTCTTTCCAACTGTATCTTCGATGTTCTCCCCAAAGCTCTTGTTTGAATTCATTTGATAATCACTCACTGTCTAATTTAATCTTTTTCATTATTTTGTTTCGTGAATGATTATTAAAACCCGGCAATTCAAACAACATATGTCATATTTGTATATAATTGGAAAAAGGCAATCCAGATTGTGGAATAAGCGAAATTACAATGGCTGTTTGAACAAAAATGAACCCGTCTTGCTTTTACCCACCAGGTAGATACGTCGTACTTCCAGCTTTGATGCAGGTCCAATTCAAATGGTGTAATTCTCTCTCGTGATAGATATTTTTGTCAGTTTTTCACTATTCTAAATTTACTACTGTGTACAGAGGCTTCCGGGCAATGAAAATTTATTGGTCGTAAGAATCGCCGAGGACTCGGTGGACCCCAGATTGCGTACTACATCGTGGAAGCTCCCAGTATAGTACAGTCTTAGATATGATTGTCACTCATTCTGGCCACACGCTGTTCTGAATTATCAAGACCAAGGATACTCCGCACAGGCTTCACATATTTATGAACGATATAGTCGAATGTCAGATACCGTGGCCATCAGTTTTAGTAAAATGGTTGTACCTCCTACGTCTGACGTTGCTCTGTTAGTGTTTTGAGAATTCGAACTCTGGTCCATGCCTTCACGAAAGAACTACGTTGATCGCTGACATCAAATTATAAACGGTCGACTACCATGCAAAACAAATTATTCAGCGGAGGTGTCCATATAAGTTGAAATGAAAGTTGCTGCGTCTCCTCTAGAGATGATCTGAAAAACTGGGCACTACTCACAAACAAGTGTGACTAAGTGTCCCAGCAGTCTTACTGCCGATATGCTCCGACAGGGGCTTCTCTTGAGCCTATTTTGGAAGATAGTTCGCCAAGTAGTCTAACAGGTGAATTTTGAGTTTTTATAAAAACAAATCTAATTCTAAGTGCTACCCGGACGACATTTTTAATTTTTTTTTTTACGTTGGAACAGCTGTAGTCTTGCAGTTTATTAAAATGGCCTTCCAGTGAAGCTTGCATTCTACGGTGTTAACAAGGGTTCTACCGAAAGTGGTCATTTTGGTCCCTCTTGGGCTGAATCAATAGAAAGCGAAACAAATTACAAAATAGCTACTTTGAAAGTAAGGAAATTTGCGGTATACATTCCAGTTAGCTTAAAATTATTGGTTGAAATTGGGTTTCTGAATATAACTCGTGGACAAACGTCGACTGACTGTCGCCGGATTTTTGAATGCGAACAGTTGGGAAACAGTAAAAATTTCATGCAGTTTTTCTTTAGGCATTACCGATTTTTAAATGTGTTGTCGTATAAACAACGACGTAATCACCTGTGACAACTGATTAGACAAAGAAACTGTTCATGTCAATTTAAAAAATTCTCCTGTGCTTCGTTGCCTCAGAAAAAATTCATTTTAAGTGAGACAACATACCATTTTCTGCCACGTGCCTTCAAGTTGTTTAGCACAAATCCGATGTCTCCTGAATTGCACGGGAGTAGGAAATGGAACGTTCATTTGTAACTGAATTGGTCAGCATTCTGTAAATCCGGTACCAGTTCTGCGGATTTCATGAACGCACATAATTGCTTACATAACAAAAATGGTCACTAATAGGTCTCTGAATAAAATCACATGCTTAATCAGTGGCTTATCAAAACTGCGTGAACATACTAGCCACTCTAAAATTGCCTGCCATCAGTTAGTTAACGCATTAGTTAACAGTAGCCCGACTTTTAAGTTAAAAATAGGTATTCATGAGGTGTCGAGTCGCCGCTATCAATTTATGCACAAATTACCACGTGTGTATCCCAGACACGTTGTTTCAGATAGTGTGCATTAATAAAGTACTCTGCAGTCAAAGAATATGACTGTTAACCTTACCTATCTCGTGCAAGCCAAACGCGTTAGGCAGGCAATCCATTTCGGAGTAACGTTGTTTTTGTTAAGGTAACTCTGATGTAGAGTTGACGGTTTAGTTGATCGCGGACAGCTGGCTTGAAATGACCATGTTTCCCTGTCCGATAGTAGTTGAGTCCAGACAGTACAAGTAGTGATGTGCAAAACGTGCGGTTGCAAACAAATTTGCCGGATTATAAGCGCGATTTCGACTATGTTGAACATTAGGTATGAGTACATCTTTATTTTGGACTCAGTGAATTCCATCTTTTTTGCAACATGCAATTCTGAGGAGTTCGTGACAAATGCTGCTAAAAATAGCTGCAACTTTTGGATTTTTTGAGAAACAACACATTATCGACCACGATTAGCCAAGTGTGTGTGAAGGTTTAAAAAAATTACTCTGGCAAGTTATTTGTTCTGATGCAAGGATTGGGATACTCAGAAGGCACCAATGTTCCTTGTGTTATCAGTGGAACTTTTGAATAGGGTACTCTTAATACTGCTCAAATTTTACCATAGTGTTCGCCTCTGAGTAGATGTTTTAAGCAAGAAATTTTCGGAATATTCAAGCTTAGCCTTTGTCAAAGCTTGTCAACAATACATATCCTCTTCCAAAAAAACGGAACTCTGGTGTATTTGAACGTGAACCGACCGTGTTGCTCGTGATACAGTTTACATTTGACAGGACTAAGTTATTCCATAATAGGATTAGACCAGTTTCGTGTGAATAGTGTTCAAGTTTCCCGAAACCTAATTCTGCCAATTTCCTTAATAATAAGGTTGAACAATTATTGGAAAATGGGGTTTATCATCGAACAAGCTTAACTAAACCATGTTGCGTGCTAGACGAGTCTAATTTTCATCCAAAGTAAAATGACTTAAGTATTACGTGGTTGATTGTGAAAACTCACCAGCAGTGCACAACCGGTTTCTTGGTTGACGCCACCTGAAATGTCACTTGGAGACTAGAGACGAAATAAGGATATGCAAACGTCTTGTAGTGCTCCGAAGAGTTACGCTGACCTGTGGACTATTCAATGGGTTTGAATTAAACTGCACAGATAACGTGCAGCTGAGCTGTTAACCTTATGTTACATCTCAGGTTTGTACTATCGTGCAAAAGAATGTTACGGATTATATTTTTTGGTTGTGTGGAATGGCTTTTAGCAGCTGAAACGTTATAATAGTCTATAACATCCGTACGAATGGTAACCGGTTACTTAAACTTACGTGTTATTCTTTTTTTGTAAGCATATTACGGTCTGCTTTGCCTAATCATGCAAAGCAGCATTACATCTGACATATTGTTTAAAGCATACTTATAGTAAAGTGTACGGAAAAGGTTTGTTCATAGACGATTTTGTGGCTAAGATTTAAACCTCTTTACAATCTACTCCCTGTTGGAAAAATATACGGACACCAACTTGCTCGTAGTTTCCGATTTGCATTATGGTATATGTCAATGGGTGCAAAGTGTGAGGTTTGAAAGAGGCATTATTTTTGTCTACATGTTCTTTACTACTCACTAAGCCCAGAAGTATCGAACTATTGTTTTCTTCTTCCAGAATGAGTCTGCCGGTAAATTTTTGACACCTATTCCCAAATACGAGTTGTTACCGACTTTCTCGCCACGTCTAAGTATTTTTTTACTACTTTGGCGACACTGAGCCACAGCTCTCTTTTAGATCCACGAAGTAGTATAACTGCACAATAACAACTCTGAATTCTTATGAGCATGCACAACGTAAAGCGACCACCCTCGTTGGACTACATCTAATCAGAAACATTTGATACTTACAGTCATCACACCAGTGAACTTAACTGACTTATCATATGCATTGCATATGCACTGCAAAACTAATCAATTTGATTTTTTAGGTGATACCAATTGAAGACCACTTGTAGTTGATTGTGACTTTTACATTGCTGTAAAATTTCCACCATCTCTCTTGGAGGAAACGCACTATACTCCAGTTTCATTTTTATGAGAGACCACCATTAGTGCGCATTATTGCGAGCCCGGCTACACATTCATTACGCGATTGTGTTTACTAATGCGTCATTGTCTTCAGACTATGCAGGACCGAATTATTATATGCAGACGATCAGTTACATTTACTTGTGTTTAGTGCTGGGTTTGCCAGATCATCTCGGATTGCATTAACCATCTTGTTAACCCTAATCGACGAACCCGTAGTGAGGATTCTTTTCAAGCTGAAATCACACAGGTATTTGAAATTGTTGAGCCGTATTTTGGTTAGAGATCAATAATAGAAAAATTGTAGTGTCAGTGTTCAAGTTTGTAAAAAGTTATGGTTCATTTACACAAACAGCACATGTATTGGATTTCGTAATGCAATATGAGTAAGCCTGAATTTTGTTTGGTAAGGCTTATTACTTTACTGATGAGTAGTCATGGATTAGGTTTATTTTCAAGCTGACCATCACTCATATTTGATCGCAGCCTTCGCATTCAGATAGATTTTCCAGCCAGCTTCTTTCGAAAAGAAGCACTAGACTCAAGTTTCGCTCGTCAGTAATGCATATCCTTGCCACAGCCTGGATTTAAACACCGGCCATTCCAATCGTGAGGCAACCGCGTTAACCACTGCACCATTGACGACACACTGGGCACGACCGAATCATCAAATCTGAACGTTCAACCACTCTCGCTTGTGTGCAATGATAAGGGTGCCCGATCGTCTCGAGAGGAGACACAGTAACTGTCCTTTTGACTCCAATCAATGTGAGCAAGTGGTTATCGACAGTGTTCATCTTTGTTTGTCGCAAACCTGCTTTTTCTTCTCGAGAGATCCATAAGAACCGTTTTAACTAACGGCTGGTGTCAGCACTCACCACAAAACTACGAAAAACCGCTAGCAGTTGGTAGATGGATATTCGGTGCAGTTTCACAAGAGCTCCGGTATGGAATATGTACGCTAAAGCATGAGTGTTTTTATCAAATCAAGCTCATCACTTTCCGCCTATATTTTCAGGTGGGAACTAGCGGGCAGGAAGGATTTCCTTCACTACCAGTGGATACGAATGTGTATGCACAAAGTTGAAAGAGCGCAACAGTAGGCAGACCACTTTTGGCACTAAACAAAAACGGAATAAAAGACGACCAGGTGAACGAAGATCGTTAGTCATTTACCCGTCTCACCTTACTTGACACAAAATCCTGTGAATAGGTACCGTAACATGTGGAAAAAAGAGAGGATTTTTACACACTTGTTGCGGCTGTCGATGAAGACGTTGCTCTCCAGAGTGGTAGTGGCATAAAAAGGACGACTGCGATGATTGTTCCCGATGTCTGTGTGTATTCATTTATTAGATTCGTTAATTGCACGAGCTTTTTGAATCTTTACCACTGAATGGCAACACTGTTCATGTGTCCCACTGGGAATTCCTGAAATTCCCAATAATGTCGAAGTGTCAGTTGAAGGCTCATTGCAACCTTCGTTTTTCAGAACATCAGCAGCATAATTTATGAGCCAAACTACCAAAATCCGGAAGAACACAGAAGATCGGAACATCCCTCAAAATTTCTTGGCTTTAAATTAACACTCCTGTGGATTGCATTAATGAACTCTAGAAAACCACAAGTAAACTATGACATGTATTTATACAGAGAAAACAGGCAGAACATATATATTGAGCTCCGCTTCAGAATCGCATTTTAACCTTACAACATGCTCCTTGCAACATTTATTGTGTGAATCTGTTTTACATTTGCGGGTTCATAATTTCATCTTGTAAATCTCACCTTTCGTATTCAATTAAACACTTTGGAGTCTATATCACCAGTAAATGCAAACAAGTATTGTATCTCAAAAACTCTGCATATTAGACATCACTTTTTACTTGTGATAAAATTGTGTGGTATAATTTTTGTCATCTTAGCATACCATTCTAAGTCACCTGTGTCGCTTGTCTCGAGATTTATGCGATGGCTGACGGTGAAACGTCGCTGGGACAAAGATCCAACACACAGATGCAGATGGAATGCTGAGAGAAATCAATAAGGTTAACATGGGCCACGGTTCATTCTTGTTCTCAGTCGTTCCTGGCAGTCTTTATGAATGTGTCTAAAGAATATCGCAAATGGGAAAATTTTAGCGTGCTTTTGGGCTCACAAACAATAGACTTGAAGATAGTTCACACTGTTTAGAAAAAAGGATATTGCACAACCACACAACCAGATGCGAAGAGAGAACGTTTTTTACTCTCGTCTCACAGTAAATTTTCAAGCACTGGCTATAAATGCGCTCAGTCAGATTCAGTAACCTACGTTATCTTTGGTAGTGTTTACATCTTGGCAGAGGTCGATCACGGGACTTTCGCAGAACTCCGGTTATTGATCCAGTTACTATTTCACATTGTAACATACTTACTCATTTACTCGATTTCGCGTGAACTAATCGGACACGGTATGTTGGTCCAATAAAGAACTTATGAAAAACGGGCCAGGTAGTTGCAGCTTCAACTCAATATTTGCAAAGGGGAGCTCAATCAAACGATTCAGTGTGAGGCAGTGCACCTCCGCGAAACGAAGTTGCTAAAGTTCATCTTATGTATGGGCTACTATCCATGGTATTCTAAGTTAAATCCATTTTGTTATACCGTCATTGGTTCAGATTTCAATATCACTCCAACAAGATGATTTGCTATTCAAGAGGACAGTGCTCTGAGCTTTCGACCCAACTCATCCGAACGCAAATCTCACTAGGTTGATTACTTGGCCTAGACTACTCGATCACTCGACGCGGAGTACGATATTTGTTGAAAGTTGGGTAGAGTTGTACGGAAGTAGCCGAGTGGATGACTTCTTTAAGTACGATAAAGAACACTTCTGAGATCGATACAAAACTGTCGCTGTGCTCATATAAAACTGCGTTGAGTTGACAAGTATACACTATTCACGCCCGATGTGAGCCGATGAACATCTACCTACTGTCCCTGTTCACGTTTGGTTCAACAGTTTGCGTCGCCTTAAAGGACGTGGAAGTGAGCAATAATTCCACAGTCAGTAATGCAAAGCAAGACCATCGCTGATACTGTACTCGAAGGTGTCTCACAATCAATAACAACCCACTTCAGAGTTGGATTCACATGGTGGTGCGTGTTTAGACTACTAAAACGCAATGATGATATGAGGTACTTTATTCGAAGTTATCGTGCCTGGTAAGTAAAATGATGTCAACAGTTTTCAAATTATTTTTGCCATTTTTGCGAAAACGTTTCGATTTAAGAATATTCGTGCACCTGGACAACGCACTGAGTTTCGTGAAAATGGCAATCCATTCCACTTTCCCAAATATTTGGGATAGATACCACTTTGAAAATTCCGTCTGGGTGATTCCGTATGTGTTTTTTGTATACTTTTCTTAAAACGCTCAAGGCAATCATGTCTATAGCAACACATTCTTTGTCACCACACTTCCTAATCAACGCAAGGTGGTTCTAATGCGTTCTCAAGCTGTTGAAGGAGTTTTGTGAGACCATGAAGTGTTGGTCACTAAAATGTTGGTTAAGCACTCAGTTTGTGGATATGTTTTGTTGGTGCATGGCCGTTCTTAGTTGGTGGAGCGATTTGTCTGGTTAATTCCGATAACGAACGAGACTTTGGCCCGCTAAATAGTATGCCTGTCCTCTGTGTCCGTGCGGGTGGCAGTGATCGCTGCCTCTTCGGGGGTAGTGGTGTCGTTCGCCGGCGGGTACTGCGCAGGTGTTTACTTCTTAGAGGGACAAGCGGCGTGACAGTCGCACGAAAATGAGCAATAACAGGTCTGTGATGCCCTTAGATGTCCGGGGCCGCACGTGCGCTACAATGACGGTTTCAGCGAGTCTGGGAACCTGGCCCGAAAGGGTTGGGCAAACTGAGTCATCACCGTCGTGACTGGGATCGGGGCTTGCAATTGTTCCCCGTGAACGAGGAATTCCTGGTAAGTGCAAGTCATAAGCTTGCGCTGATTACGTCCCTGCCCTTTGTACACACCGCCCGTCGCTACTACCGATTGAATGGTTTAGCAAGGTCCTCGGATAGGTGCCACTGTAGCTGCTTCGGCAGCTCGACCGGCGCTGATGAGACGACCAAACTTGATCATTTAGATGAAGTAAAAGTCGTAACAAGGATTCCGTAGGTGAACCTGCGGAAGGATCATTACAGAATTCCCAAATCTAAAAGTGCCTAAATGAGCACATGGGTAAGTGTTTCCGCAACGGGCAGTCATACTCGTCAGATGCAGCCTCGTCTGCCTCGGGTGGAGCGTTCTCCTCTGTCATGTGATTCGGCTGTGCTTATAGCAGCACATTCTTTGTCACCACACTTCCTAATCAACACAAGGTGGTTCTAATGCGTTCTCAAGCTGTTGAAGGAGTTTTGTGAGACCACGAAGTGTTGGTTACTAAAATGTTGGTTAATCACTCAGTTTGTGGATATGTTTAGGCGTATAGAAGTTTTCAAATTTGGTTTGTCCTCTGTGTTCAAGCTTCGGTAAGCTTCAATGAAATTATTCTCTCGTGTCTCTGTGTTACCGAATTCGTGTGCATATTACTAGTGAGTGAAATAGCGAATTTGTGAAGGTTGAAGCAGTGCATCTGAGCCGAATTCTTCCGCGGACTGGATTCGAATCAACGACTAAAAACACACGTCCCACGTGGCACGGGCTACTAAGACACTGTTTGGATTTGTGAATTGTTTGCTCCCTTACTTCTCCATTACTGTATTGCCCTTATTCTGAACTCGTGGGACACTTTCGTTAGTCAGCTTCTATTTACTTCGCCAAAATTTGTCATAGAACAAACTGTTGCTTTTTAACTACATTTCCCAATTAATTTTCCAATTTTACACCAACATTAGATTGGCACTCAGTTCGCGTTTGTTTTTTCTTTCAGACTTAGGTTTATTTCCGATTTTTGTGCTAACTAATCATGACCGAGAAATCAGAATATATATGTTGTTTTTGCATGTCCATAGAAAATAATCACAAGTCCACACCTACTGCGTATTCTACGTTCATTTCTTTTACACCGAGCCCGACGAGCCTCAGGAAGAGTCGGTTAAATTGTTCTCATATTGATAATTCTTCGGGGCATAATTAACCCTTAGTTCCGTTTCGAATTTCTTCATATAAACCGTCTGTGGGCTGCTCGCAATGTGCGACAAAGGAGTATAAGGCACTCTGCAGCGCCTAACCGACTTTGGTCGGCTATACACGAAAAAAACACTGTTAAGGTTGAGTTTTGATATGTTTTTACTTGCACGCGAAAATAAACAAACTAGGTAAGGCGGATCCCAGCGTCCCATCCACAAAGATTTTGTAAACACATTTGTATACAATGCCTTTCTGTCGCCTTTACAGAACTGATTTGCTGTGTATTTGCTTGTTCATATTAAGTAAACAAATCACCGTTAATTTGAACATCTCAGTAGATACTATAAATTATATCTTTCACAAATATAGGTAGCTCATTCAGTCAACTTCCCCTGAAGTGCCCTCCACGTTAAATTGGTTCTTGAAGTCAATTTTTGTAGCTGTCAGCAGTTTCGTGTTTATAGTAAATGGCAGCTCGTTTCTCCCACCCTAACGTGATCACAGTGTTTTGTAGGAATAAAAATCGTGACCCGGCAATTTGTCCCTTACACTGTGGTTTATAGATGTTTCGTTTTCTGTCATCCATAATGGGATCGATTTAGAGTCACATGCAGAGACCGGGGAGAAATTTCGATCGTAGAAAGGATTCGTATTAGCACTCCCTTGCATACATTGCGCACGGTATTTATTCTCAGAGGAGTGGTTAGTCAAATAGCAGACATCTGTAAAACTGTAGCAAGTCTGAATGCTGTGCTTGTCGGAGTGATGTGGGCTGAAGATGCCAAACGGACTGTTCGCTTTTTTTCACGATTAACGTCCTATTCCAGACGTAGCTCTAGTGGAGTCACTATATTGGTTGTCAAGTTCCACGTAATACAATGGTATCGGTGAGTAATCAACGCAAATAAGAGGTCTATAATACTCGGTGTGATTAAGTAGCTGAAATGGTGGCGTACGGATTACTTGAAAATGTTGTTCTTGTTGTTTGCTGAATTATGGCAGACGCTTGGCGATCTACAATTGGATCTTATTTAACGCATCAAAACCGTTAAGTTACTCAGTATGAACAGCGACCATTCAAGTCACCGTTTCACAATGCTCTCACCTGTAACCACTAAACAGTCTTCTGACTCAAACTCCTTTGAGCTCACCACTCTGATTAACAAGGACCAAATAGAATGGTGTGAACTGGAGTGCCGTAGATGGGGTGATGGGTCAGCAGGATTGATGTGAGAGAGGAGTACGGATATTCCGGAATATGTGATTTCAAGAAGACATGCTTATTCTAAAATCTATATTGATCGGAAGTCACTCTGTATATGAGATGCTTCTTGACTACCGAGGAGATGGATTGGTAATTTTTGAGCACACACTCGCTAATGGCAGACGGGTGCTGATCAGTGGATTTTATAGTGTAATAACGTGGCCTAAAGGCTTCACACCTGATTATATGTCCAGAATGTCACTAATTCAGTGTGTGTGTGTGTATGGTAGTAGATCATGCCCTGTGTTAACCCTAATTTGGGCTGCACATTCCCCCTAAAATGATAAATCTGAGTCCTGAACGAACTTATCGAATGAGAACCCAAAGCTATAGTTGCACTTCTGAATACTAGAACGGTTTCAGTTTACTGGTAAAGAGTTACTTTTCTTAAAACAGTATTCAACATTCAATGGAGAGTAAATGTATTAACAGAACATCCGTTCAGATAATGGTTTTTCTGACTGAAACTGTTTGTACTGAAACGGAGGGATTCTCGTTCACACATTTCAAGCGATTTCAAAGAAAAATGAAAAACCGTTCGGATCCAGTGGTCACTAACAGCGTAAAAATGGGAAATCACAATACCCCACCAATTTTATACAAAAGGACGACGGGATAACAAAATTGTCGTCAGACGTGAACGCACTAGATCAAAGGGATAAAATGCCTTTTATCAGAAACCACTTCGGATCTCTTAAAATTTGCAGTTCCCACCAGTTTCTTCTTTATCCAATATTTCAGAGATTTTTCGTTTCCAGCTAAAGCGTCTGATTATACACGTTAGTCATTTGATAGCTGAGGGTAACAGCTCTTCTCTGCCTCGGAGATTGGTTACAGAATAGTTTGAGTCTCTTGATAATTAAAGTTACACAAGTTTTATCTGTGTTGGATGGTAATAGAGGGGAATACAGCGGAGCAAGTTTAATAGAAGCAAATGAATAAGGAGTGAAGCGTAAGAAGCATTGAAGATCACGGAGGTACCAAACAAACTTAGAGCAAAACAATGAGGTGCTATTGCAACATGAAAATAAGGCATGGACCAAACGTCGACACTTGCTGAAGTGCTCACACTGACATTGGAGGTCTTCTACCACTTCTAAGCTGTCCTGATGGTCAAGCTGACTAAAAATTCTCCTTAGTCTGATAAGAATGTACCTCAAATCTCCTCCTGAAATCACCTCCCGGAGAGAATGCCGCGAGAGAATGAAGCCGGCGTTCTAGATCGCTCATTTGTTAACGCCGGAAAAAAACGGGTTGCAGCTCAGAAAACTCACTTTCAGCCTTAGTAAGTGACCTCAGGAACAGTTAATTGTTATAAACACAGTGATTTGCGTTTGTTCCCGTAGAACTCAATAGACCAGATTAAGATTACCTGTTGTGTCTGAAACACAAGTCCAATTCAAGCAACCCTTGTGAACACGGATGTGAACCAAACCATTGGAAAAGCTTTGTTACCCTTCACTCTTGTAACCACTCGATTACCGTTCATAAGAGATAGTCCGTAAGTTTGCACACTGAGCTCAAGATGAATATGTACTGGTGTGTTTAACATCAAATAGAAACCGTTGGACCGAAAGGTAAAAAACGACCCAAGCTAGCATCCAAGGTGTCATGTTGGCTTCATTGATCATCAAAGCGCAGCTAGGGGACAAACAAAATCGTATGACTCGGTCTTCTTAATTTGCGCTCGTGGACGGTAATAACTAGCTTTTCCTCTTAAAAAGTAATCAGCGCGCAACACATGATCAATATATATCCTTATATGTATGAATAAATCAACTAAAGGTGTGTGTTTTGACTCAAAAGTGTTTTCAAGATTGTTTTGAAGCTTCTTCCTTTCTGTGACGCTTTGCCATCCGCACCGTATCCCATCAACAGCTTACCCAGCTATCGTCGTTCAGGGACGAATATTAGCAATAACTGCTGGCCCAAAATGGAACATTGATTGCCAGGTCTGAGCTTTACTCCCTCAGTATATACTTCTTAAGATCAAGACTGTTCATACTGTTCAGTGAGAGTCAGCGTTATCTGTCAACTGCCGTCTGCTTTTCTTTGAAAGCCAAACTAATCTCAAGTAGAATACATCATTGTGACTTCGTCTCACAGCTCCAAGCGATCACCCAAATTGGCTGCCGCTTTCGTACGGTAAGGGAGCCACTTCGTTTTGTACTGCGCTTAAGATATTTACCTGCACTTGATCACCTGACTTACTATCGTCCCATTGCGTGCATTCTTTCACAATAGTAGCATTGTTCTGTAATTATATTTGTACTTCATGAGCAACATAATACGCCTAGTCAAGATCATCAGAACATACCTCTGAGTGTACCGGTGTTTTTCTATATGACTGATCAATGCTACTAGTTTTGAAACCTTTTGCGACCAGATAATCCTTTCTGACTTTACTTATCCTCGTTGGTATGATCAGATTTGATCGATTCCCAATTGTTCTGCAATCCTCAATTAAAAACTGTAATCTACGAGCATGATGCTCTAAAACGAATTATCTGTTCTTCGTTTTGTACTTTTAGTAGTTGGACGTGCTTCGGTTTCGAAAAACGTTTTCACGAAGTTATCATTTAATTTTGTTGTGTTTATTTCGACATAGTCAAAAATCCAGGGTAATTAATCAACCGCTACGTGCAAGAGGTTATCACTGAACTGGCTTGAAAATGTCTCATACTGATCAAATACGCTTGCTATGGTTTAGTCGCTAAGCTGTTGTTTGTAGTTGTTTGTAGAACCATTATCAAGTTCAGCCTCGCTGACAGTCATCAGTGATTGGCCACCTTGTTTTTCAACCCATGATTTTTATTAACCAATCTTCATTCGACAGAAGTTGTTGAAATAAGCTGCGGTTTATCAGGTGGTCCAGCCTCAGTTGTTTGTTTCACAACAAAATTTTTCTCACAATTGAATTTGAAGTGACTCCATGAAACAATGGGGTGCGTTTCTGTTCTCTTTATTGTACTGGGTGGCATTTAAGTTATCAAATACTCAGCAATTGGGTTCATTTCAACTACACACAAAGCAATTCATGAATTTCTCCGTTAGACCCAACAATGAGAGATACTCCCTCCCGTCTCCTATATTTGCAGGGGATACACACAACGCGCCTCGTAGTATGGCTTACAGCTTACAGCATTTCCGGTCGCACAATTTAAACAACAAAGTCAACGTGGAAGAGAACCGGGACCAGATTGAGCAATATTTACCACAGACTCCTGATGAAGCAAAGCTGCCAGGTGTTCCACAGTATATCGTACAGCCACCACCCGTGTTATACACTTACAAGGGCAAACCTGCTTTGGTCACATGTACGGCCAGACCTGCTGTATTACTGTATGTGATATGCTCTGATAACTTGACGGGAATCGATCCTCGAAACCAACGGTATCGTGCTGAGCATGACAGACGCTCGCATCAACACTACTTACAGCTTGATAATATTAATTCATCTACATCAACTTCTAAAACATCTCAGTTTCGCACTAACCTTCTACAGCAGAGAAAACTGGCTCACAGGTTTACCTCGTCCACAACCATGTCAGCAATCAAACGCGTCACAAGGATTGTCACTGCAAGCTCGGTGGAAAAGTGGTTCGGAGAGTTCTGGTGTCGATGTGAAGCATGGAACAATGTACAAGAACTCGGAGAGCCCAGAGTGAAAACCACTCCTCGAACTTCAATTCAGCTTGCTTGTGAGTCACTTTACATGTTATGGTTGACAAGGAACTCTAATTCTTACGGTAACTAGACATCATTAGTGCACTCTGGCTAGGTCCCCAGAGAACCAGATGAAATTAAACGCTTACTCGCGTTGAAAAATTTGTTCTATTTTTGTGTAGTCGAGGGTTCTTACAAAGCAACAGTCATTTTAGCAGTCTCACCAAGGAATATATGGATAAAAGCTGCAGTTAGATATTTACCGATAAAGTTTGAAAAATGCAATCCTTAACCTTTGTCAGCTTTATGGGTTGTAGAAAGAAAACGTGTTAGAGAATGAAAGTCATGGCAGTTACAACAGTGTTCTGAATCAAATGTGAGTTGACAGACTGGAGGCCGATTAATTCGTCCTACCGTCGGTGTATAGGGCAAAGTAACGAACATCAGACGGCACAAACGTAAGCTAATCCGCAAGCCTGAGTTCAGACAAAAGCAATCAATTTTAAAAGGAAAATAAATCATGTGCGAGTGAAAATTTCTTTTTCCTCTGCAAACGAATGTATTGAATACGTAGATCATAGATTCACCTACTGGCGTGCTTGGTTTCAGCACCATGGGTGTTACAATGTGAATATATATTTTTGGGTTTTCTGAAAAATGAACGTAAAAAGTAAAATTTGAATAGGCGAATTCGGGTTTGATATACAGGTGCTTGTTTTCAACCGCCGCCGTCTGGTGCAAACTACGGTTTTTAAGCCTTATTGTTTGGCTGACATTTTACAACTGCAATAAAGCTGATTTTCAAATGTTGGTCGAATTCAGCCAGATATTTCTTTGAACTGATTTATTGGAATGGATGATTATTGATGGTCTCGCTTTTATACCACATGTATGCCCTTGAAATTCTCAGAGAGTTTCAAATCAACACAATTTGGGTTGAAAATATGCCTTGTGCACCCCGAAAGCTCAAAATTCTTCCTAACTGAAGAAAAGTTAGAACAGTTAAACCAACGAGAAGCCGGGCAATTTGAAATCACTGAAACAGACGAGATATTAGAAGATCTGATAATGTTACAGACTCAATTGTTCAGTGATCTTTATAGGGGAAAAAGTTAAACATTCACAAAAGGCTTGTCCGAATGAAATGTCAGTGGATAGCTACACGTCTGGGCATAGATAGGAAAATTTTGTTACCCGATAGTGACGATACTGACTATGAAATATCCATTTCACTAGATTATCATTCTTCCGTCTTATTCCTCTAAAATGGTATACTGTTGCATCAACGACACAATACTAGTTTTTTGATTTATGGACAGGTATCAAATATCATATTTTTGTAACATATACACTTTACGCAGGAGTTCTGTCTTCAAGAAGATACAATATTGACAGCTCCAGTCCATTTAGTTCTGCTCAATAACCGTAATAACAAAGTGCCTTGCTTGTTTATGGAATGATGCTCCATGCTCAGAGGCGACTGATGAGGTCCTATCACCACTGACTCAAAGCCAGCACGTCAGCAGCGTATTAAACAACGAGAAGTATAGGTGGTGTTCATACGATTAACATTGCGACGCTATAAGACTAACTCACGAATTCGAGTACAGCCGACCCCAAGCAGGGGTTGCTGATCTGTCTAGTCTGCTCCGATGTTCAGTTTATCCGACCTGGTCATGTGCAAGCACATTCAAGCCAAAGACGTATTTTCAGGTAATTGATCAAATTGATCGGTGTGGTCGTTTTCGTTGTGAACAGTTCTGAAAGAGGGGCAGTTAACCGACTATCAGTTGTAGGTCAGTGAACCTATAGGCTACAAAAGATGAGGCTAGACTGGAGAAAGTTGTACAAACTGAACTGTTTGAGTGTTCCGCAGTATCTACATCCCTATCACCTTGGAGCCAGCTAGGAAACTTGGCGAATTTAAGGATATGTTTGATTTTGTGCTCATCAAAGTAAATTCTGTCGTGTGTTGTTAAGGCCAGTTTCATAGCGAGAACAAAACACTTACTTTTGAATGTCGTGGATGGAATCCTTTCAGTATGTCGATGGCTTCGATTGGCATTCAAATTCCCATTAAAAATGGACAAAAGCTCTACTCATTTTTGAACGTTTTACGTAGTCAGTCAGCTTGAAGGCAATTTAATTGAAAAACTGCAGACTGGTTGCCGCTCGGAACAGTAACTGAAAATACTCTGATACCCTAACCTTAAATGTTGTTCGATTAACCACACGTTTGTTAAAAGCAATGCATATCACGGGCACAAATGATATTTATATCGAACACAACGAAGTGCACGACAGAGCCCAGAACGTCCCTCGGAAATTTCCTTGTCACGGATGCTCAACCTAACAGTTTGCAATCGGCAAAGAACTGAAAAAAAAACAAGCAGATTGTACGGAATGAACATAGAAGCATCTCCCGAATTGGGGTTACCTTATTTGTAAATCATTATTTCAACATAAACTACAGATGGACATTCGATTCTGTCTTCCACATTCATCTCTATCCAGTTAACTGAAGCGCAGATGCGTAGAAAGCAAGCTACATTTAAGTTCAGTAAGGCAGCGGCTTAACAGCAGGCCCGTCGGACAGAGTTCTTAGAAGAGCAGATTGTCCAGATGATTTCCTGTCCGGCTGATCGCAACTGTTAGTGTTCCTCCGAATTTGTCTCCAAACCACTGTTTGTCTACTTTCAATAATTAAAGGATTTTTGACTGCGATCACCCCAAAGTTCAATGTTCCATTGGCAACTGTCATGCAACTTAAAGATACTCCATAACTGTAGATGTATACAACAGTTACAATTTACCACTTTTAACTCACTGCGGTGGGACTAATATGAACAAGGACCAGTTACCGAATGCTCTTACCGGAAGCGGGACAATTGGCTCATCCGGAGTAAATGGAGTAAGCACCTGCTGACATCTGTCATGCAATCATTTAGGTTATCTGTGCTGAGCAAAAAAAGCTCCACACAGAAATTCTCAAGAGGTTTATTGTCGTTTCTTCAAACGCAGCATTTTTACTGAAAATGAAAACCTGTTTGACCACTGCACTTTGCTTAAAGCACCTCGTCATTGAACTGTCCGTATCGATTCACATGGATCAGTTTCCCTCATAATATCTCAAACTTAGTCATTAAAATTCTCGTAACACTGATGAAATACTCACCTGTCTGACAAAGTTTATTCACAGTGTCATCGAAGTGATAGCTGTGACAACGATCCATCACACTATAGTTTCGCTGAAGTAGTTTGTTGAATATTATTTAAGACATATTTTTACCGATCTACCTCCAGAAAGTTTACAGACAAAACTTATTTTCTTCGATAAAGTAGAGACATTGGGTTATGCTGGCGATTTTTGCCAAGCAATGTACAAAACAACAATTTCTGAACAGTTGTAAGGTATCTGCACCAAATTTAGTACGAACGAAGTTGAGCAATTTAGGCGTCATGTTCAACATGTTATCAATAAACAGATTGGGAATAACACAATGTTAGAAGCAAGTTGTAATACTCTATGTTTCAACCACCTCGGGTGGCCTTCCTCAGGGGTGTTGTAATCGAAGTGTAGAGTATTACAACTTGCTCGTAACGTTATGTTATTCCCAATCTGTTTATCATTAACAGTTTCTAAAGTTTAAAGTATGTTATCACAGTTGAAATTAGGCAGCTGATTGATTTAAAAAGTGATAGGAAAATTAAATCTTCCTGAGTCGTTCACAAAACAGACCCAAAAGATAGAAATTATGACGAGGACTCATGTACAACAATCTCTTACTCGTAAGTATGTGACAGACCAGAAGCGAAGGGTAATTATCAGATGAAACACGAACAGTGCTCATAGTTAGACTCAACGTGAGCAGCTGTAAACCATCACTTGTTTATCGATGCATAGAAACGACTATTTGCGATTGATTAGTAGTCTTGAATGCATTTTCAGAACAGGATTAGTCTTCAGGTCATTGATGTGTCTTGGCGACATATAACCCATTATTATATAAAATAGATGGTTGTCTTGATGATCCTAAACGGTAAACTAAACAAACGTGATGTGATGGTGTGCATACAGTCTTTCCCTACTCATCTGAAAGTGAACTAAGAATTTCTCATAACTGGCTTCTATATTTAATTATTTTCAATGCGCAGACATTTTGTGACCCTTGGTGAAAAAATCATATTTGGGGTGATAAAAGTATTTTGAAGAAACGAAAATTCCGTGCTGCAAATAATTCGTCTTTTGTTCACAATAACCTAAGGTAAACTCACTTAAGGATACTCAGTTCATGGGATACTAGAGACTCCAGGACGGCAAACGGAACAGTTTTGGGACTGAGCGCAGAGAAACGGGAGGTTCTTATTAAGTTTACGGTGTACTGGTTATTGCTAACGAAGAAAGAATGAGTCGCTCTTTCAGTTGATGTCACACTGGAACCATGAAATAGGGTGCGTAAATCATGTTCTTGCTACAGAAACTTTGGTAGGGACTTGCATGACAAATCAGCATCGTGACCCAGTATTTTGAAGCAACACATTTCCCTTTGTCAAAATTGAACTTGGCATCGATCTATAAAATGGACCTGGGCGTTCGCCAGGTTCGTGCTTCGTCCATTAGATACAAAAGATTTTAGAAAATTGTCGATAAACCGATTAACTTAAGTTATCTTGAAAACAAAATTATCTTCACAAACTGTTGAATGTCTTCGTGTTTACCTTGACCCATTAGCCATTATGTATAGGAGTTGTGAACCCCGTTTTTCCCATGAAGTTCAATGATGATATAGGCGGAAGTTGTTTCTTTCAAACGTTTGTTTGCTGTACATAGTCTTCTTTCGTTCATCATCCAGTTTTCCAGATAAGTGCAACACGAAACGCAGTCACAACTGGGGACTTTGGAACTAGTACACAATAACTGAATTACCCTACTATCGCCTACATATGAGAAAAACCTGTATGGTGCTGCAAACACAGTCCTTCGTTATTGTTAACCTGTCCCATTTTATACAACCAGATTATTCGCAAATGAAATAATTAGCTGAATATTTAACTAAATTTTTAGTTGGCAAAATTTTCTTCTAAAGAATCTTACATGGCGGCAACGAACCGTCGTTGTTGGTAATAATTTGGAGTAACTTAAATCCATTACTTTGCATGCAAAAGGCTTTCCAGTTGATTGTTATCACGTGAAGACAGAGACAGACCTTCCAACCAGCCTTATTCAGTTCTGAAAAATTGTTAGCGACGGTCAGTGGATCTTTTCCACGGCCAAGAGTTGAACTCCAGTGGCGTCTTCTATTGTCCTAAAGCGATGATTATTCCAGGTTGTAGCAAATCACTGCCTTGTATTTTCACAGAAGAGAAACCCTAGATGCAGAGCTATTTAGATAGTAATACTGAACTTTTTTGGTTAGCTGTTAGTTGAGGATCAATGTAGGGTGACGTTTGGCCAGTATACTACCAAATAGAATGGCAAATGTTGTGAACTTAGTTAAAGGGCTGTAATCGCAATAATTCGTTTTTCTCCACTTCATATGAATAAAGACGGGTCGTTGCCAAATTAGGCTCTGTTAGTGTGGATTTAATTTGGTTCGCGCACAGTGAAATAATGCTCGTAATGCACACAGTGTGGATTTGCCTTCGGTTCGCGTACTTAAGAATTAGGCACGTAATGCAAACACATGAGTCGATTCTGGAGCTCAATTTGACTCAAACCATCTGAAAGATAGCCATCAAACCAGTATCCTGGATTAAATTAGCTGTTAGCATGTTCGCAGGATTTACTTCTCTCGTTCACGTGTCTACAGAAGCAAATTCACACACCAGTCATCAATACGGTGACATTTGCTATACGTGAAAGGTCAAACAGACATACAAATTTTACTCTGGACGTACACTGCCTAATAACTCGAACTGACTAGAAAGCAACCGGCGTCCTGAGCACAAAATAGACTATATCAGGTGACGACTTAATAGGCACATTTTATACATAACATAGTTATCATTGTTTTTTTTGAAAATCTAGAGAATTGTGAAATGAGAAATGGCGAATTAATGAGGTGTTGAATTACCCAGAAGTCACTGAACTCCCAAAAGTCGATTGGTTTCATGCCATAGCTTTCCATACTGGTGTAGAGACTGTGTGGTTAAGGCGAAGAGAATTTATTCAACAAAATTAATTTAATTCCTGAAATTCAGTAGGAAATACTTTGAAAATTGTCAGTTAACAGCTGTCGTCAAGATGCAATTTTTCTCTATCAAACGAACACAAACTATCGACAGTTTTAGTTAGTCACCTGAGGGGATTAGTGTAAGAATGTTCCTTTCCAAAATTTCCCTAAAACATCTTCCAATACAGCATATAGAATGATTCGTGGTTAGTTCGACATCTGGTCAGCCCGCCATCCGAGGCAAATAGCTGTTTTCCTATGGTTCTGAAACAGGAAATGTTGACCAGTTGCACGAGGTATCTCTTAACTTCGCAGCTTCTAGGTTACGCGGTAACACTGGTCATCTGAACATGCTGCGCAATCAAAGATGACCGGTTCCGTCGTTTTTTGTCAGCAATACTGATGTCTTGTTTTATCGAACTGATCAGATGCGGTTACATGTTTTGGTACTGGATGATGGAGACAAATGTCACTGCAACCGCAGATGACCGCAGACAACGTGACAAGCAGTGATCAGATAAACATGAATCAATATAACTCAGACTGACTCCCAAAGTTGAATGTAATAGACAGGGTTAAACTGAGTGATTCACTTGAAACAAGGAGAGAATTGAAGCCTATTTTGATCTGAGTTGGCCAAATAATCTCCAAACAGCAAGTGTACGAGAATACCTCTTTTTAGTACGGTTTACAAAGCCGACTTGTTATTTTTCGTTTTACAATGGATACTAATAAACTGTAGGTATCCATTAGCAAAAGCCTTCCCGCTATAAAAGCCTCTTTTAGAGTTTTTAGAGAATATCGATTATACACCGAGTCCGAATGGATAATGTTTTGACTAACCAACGTTTACAGTTGACCAGTACAAAACTGGTAAAGTGAGCATATTAGCCACGCCAAATAGACCTGCGAAGAACAGAGCGGCGAAAAGTCCCATCTAACTGTCGGGTCAGCAAAACTTTCGAGAAGATTAAATTATCAGTGGGTTCCATCTAACAACTGTGTAAAAAATTCATATCATTGTTAGAATTGATACAATGTTTAATGTCAGTAGAAATCACAATAATGATAAACTTCAGCCATAACAATGTGGTTTGGACGCTATCTCTTATCGTACTCAACGAAATGACACCAAGTGTTGAACCAACGGAACCTCTCATAACCTTTCCACTAAATGGCTTAGAATAACACTTTTGAAGAACAAATCGTGTTTGCTGTGCGTAAACATATTTTGCGACTGAACAAAATCACGGGAAAATTAACAGTTGTATACGAATGTTCACTTACAAAAAATAATTCAACTTCCATAGAAAACACTGTTTTTGCCCTCATGGAAACAGTTTTCGCAGCGTTCAGCAAGTCAGTAATATCGCTGATACGGTATGGAGTTACCATGATGACCTCTGTATTAGACAGGTCAAGAGCATGAGAAACACGGACAATTGTGCAATCATGTTGTCGTGTTAAACATTTCTAATACTCGAGTTTCGCTCTCATTAGAGCTCATCAGTAGTGCATATCATTGCCACGGCCGGGATTTGAACTCCGGACATTCCAATCATGAGGCAACCGTGTTGACCACTGCGCCATTGACCTCACATTAGGCACGACCGAATTATCAAATCTGAACGCTCAACCACTCT
>QNGE01001080.1:30428-46352 GCA_008508345.1 Paragonimus westermani
CTGGATGGGGTCCTCGTGATCACTCAAACCGCTGGTTAGAGACGCTATCCGAGATGGCGGTGTGTCGCAGTCAATGGCGTACCTGTATCCATACCATTTCTAGTTTTTCCATTTACTCTTCTTCAATCTTTTTTGTCGTTCGTAGTACTCTTTCCTTTTAGGATATTCCACGTCACTGTTGAGGTGAGCGGCGGCCCGAGCCACAATACCTTTTTGTCAGGCTCATGGTCGTTTTGCTGATGATGATGATTGTCAACTTGAAAATAAACCAAATCCCCAACTACTTATCAGCATTCCTAATACGTTTTCAAGTGACATGGTAAGAAGTGTTCAGGGAGAGGGATAATCCTCCAGCCAACGCCATGTTATTAAGTTTCATATTCACTGCACTGCTCCCAGGTGCTGCAAACTGTTGATGTTGTTCACCATTATTGATAATAACGTTAACGATACGTTTGTTGATGATCTTCGAACGACAAAACAAACAATGTCAAATCCGAAGAAATCACGCTTCTCGTGCGGATTTTTATCGCAAACGAGCTTTCTTCATGCTCATCGTATGAAACTAAATTACCGTCTGTTGGTTAACCCTTATGTGCAAGTAAGAATTGTTGGTAAGTATATTAAGACCGTAAAGCATAATGCGGACCATTTGTAAAAACGCTACTTGGCCAGGACTATAACTAGCGACGGAAACCTCATATCATACATGGTATTCACTTCACCAATTGTGCTACGGAGCTTCTCCAGATGACTGGGAACATCCAAATAAGACTTCATTACCCAATTGCCCCCAACGTTTGTTTGTGTCCACCAGGTCGTCCAAAGTGTAGACTGTCATGACAGGGCTATTTCAGGCGACTTTAGTAGTCCCTCCCAGTAATCGGTTACCAAAGCCGTACAACATGTTGGCATACTACAAACTTTTGGAAAAGTTGGTGTTAAGTTCGAACTCGCCTTAACTTTGTTGATAGACTAGAGGCGCTAGAATGTACACAGGGTGCTTACGGCAAACTCAAGTTTTTTCGAAGTTCTCACTCTGAAACCGCACGATGTTCATATCAACAAAAATTATACTTTCCAGTTCTTGAAGAATGGATGCGTACAGTTGTACCTTCTAACATATCATCAATTCACCTATCGCTGTGTGGTGCCGAACACATCTTGACAGCTTGTCAGTTGCGAGTGTAGCTCCCCACTCAGGTTGCATAACGTGGAAGAAATCACTTGCCGTTTTTCGCCCCAGTGGAAAAAATCCTTAGACAGGCACATCAACCAGAAGAAAATCTTCAATACATTAGGAGGGTGTCACCACCAGTGCGTATCCGATGTGTCGGTGCATTTTCGTGGCAAATTATCGGAAAGCAATGATGATATGTTGTTTTCTGGCTGTCTCATAAACCTCCCAGAATGGGATACGCCGCCTATGCTGGAGGACTAGCTAGCTACCCTTTCCATTCCTTTTATGTATTTGTTATGAGTAACTCTAATTGATGCTTCGTCTGCGCCGTTCAAATCATAGAAGCGGATTGAGGTGTGCAAATCTGGTGACTGTTTCATGCTGTCTAACAACATGCAGTTCGCTCCACACATCCCAGTGATTCAAAGTCCAACCCGCGGCACACCAATACACTAGAAGGTAATGCACAAATTATCTATTTCTCTTGAACGTTCACGCTGAAATTATGACAGAAGCAAATTAGCAGACAGCATCTGCTTTATTCGTTCCGGCACCAGTTATCTTCCGAAACAATATTATGGAAATGCCTCTCGGTATAAGCGTAAATAATCACGAGTGGTTGAACACAGGTCCAACCAGAACAGTCTCGACAGCAATTGCTGTTCGTCGAAGTAACTCGAACCATTTCGTTAACGGTAACTGCATTTGTCCGGTCGAAAAGACGTACAAAAAGTGTGTTTTGATCGCTGTCAGTTTTATCGCGTTATCATCCTCTGACGAAAAAACACTAACGGTTGCATAGATAAGCGTCATAACAATTACCAAGTGTTAGGAAATGAGCATGTCATTTCGAGTAAACTGATAAGATGTATTATTGGCTTGTTCGATCAAACAGGGCTTCACTGACTTTTAGGAGGTTTAGGCCTGGACTGTTTGACAGCAAATCAGAAAATTAATCGGATCAGCTAAGAGCATCTGCCGTTTCAGAAGTGAAAGCCCGCATCTCTTAATCTGTTTCGTATCTGACTATTTGCTCGCATTAGTGGCGGAATGAAATGAACAGTTTGACTTTCAGAACAAATTCTCATAATCAATTGAAAAAATTTAACCAAATGCCCTGATGCCTACTAAGCAGTTTAATTATACCCGCCGACCGTAATTATAGGTATTTGTGTACACGACCTTGATTTCTACACCCAAGGAAGTTCGAGTTGACACCAAATCTGTACTTGCCTACGAGCTACTGCACTCAAGAGTTGGAACACCAAGCGCGCAATTGTTGTATATTTCTTAGTTCGAGATTCGGTCGTGCCTAATGTGAGGTCAATGGCGCAGTGTTCAACACGGTTGCCTCATGATTGGAATGGCCGGAGTTCAAGTCCAGGCCGTGGCAATGATATGCACTACTGGTGAGCTCTAATAAGAGAGAAACTCGAGTCTAGTGCTTCTTTACGAAAGGGGCTGGCTGGAAAGTCTATCTGAATGCGAAGGCTGCGATCAAATTTGAGTGATGGTCAACTTGAAAATTTATCTAACAGTTGATTTCCTTGCCCTTCCTAATAAGTTTTGTATGCTTCAGTAGCAAAACTATTGTCGGTTTTGATAGTTAATAAACAAAAATAAGAACCATTTCTAGTAATTCGAGATTTTTCCAAGCAACTATTGCCTGTGCGAAGGTTCGTCTAAAGGTATTCATTCCGTCTTTTCAATGTGGGTTCCAATTGCAAAACAATGCTTCGAAACCATTTATTATTGCAGAACTTCATGCCTTCTTAGACTTCTAAAAAATTGAACAGGATTAGCAAAATCAGCGATACTTTTTAAATAGACTGACAGAACAGTTTGTGAATATTCCAACGTTTTTACATCTCTCTGCAAGCCTTCGTCACTTATTCTACAGTTCAATCATACTTTTCGTTAACTGTCCCATGGACCACGTACTGCGATTTGTAATGCAAGGTTTTTATACTTCAGGGTGCTGATTTCTGTTCTGCCATCGTTCCTCCAATATTTTGCCTAAATTTGAAGACAGTGTCTGACATAGACTTTATAAACTCGAGAGGCCCGTTTATTTCAACTTCTGTCTCACATGAACACGATTACTTTATAATGATCTCCAAACCTAAAACAGTAGATTAGACGCCCATTCTAACTGTTAGATTGTTTGCGTTAATTTTGATATAAAAAGATCAAGGGGTGTACTATTCACTGTGATATGCACAGCTGAGGTGAAAAATCTCGACAGAACCTCTTCGTAAAGGTGATTGTTCAGTTGGGCGCGCTTTTCTATAAACTAAAAATTTTTTATTCAGACCTCATTAATCCCATTCTCTGAATGCTTCAAAGTCAAGTTGAATCTTAACCTTGCGAATTCTCCATAGATCGGAACACGGAATGTGTTTTGTTATTAGTTCCATGATTTCACTCTATTTTACGTATGCTCTATGCTCAGCAGTGGCGTTGGTGGATTCCAGCGTGAACTGTTTGAGAAATCCTGCCAGGGCAGTCGATCCCCTGAATCATTTGGTGGATTCCATATGAGACAGTGGGACGGGTGGGTAACAGAGTCCAAATGTGAAATTTCCGAGCTCCCGGTGTGGCTTCGTAGCTCAGCTGGTAGAGCGCTTGCCGCGTTGAGGCATGCTGTGTCTGTCGCTGGTTCGAATCCAGCCGAAGCCCTGACTTTTCACAGTTGGGTCTCATCTGAATATTTTACGTATATCAACTACGTCTCATTAGGGCTCAAATTCACCTTACGAATCGTATGACCGAAGAAAACAGCGGCACAATTTACAATAATCTATATCCAATTGGATAACGATTTGAACCAAACTGTAGCTGCACTAAACTTGAGTTAAAGGTCACCCATTCACTGGGGCTTTGTGCATTCAGGCAGATTTTTTCGAAAGGTGCCTCACACTCAGACTTCGTTATTGCTGGTACATTTTGTCGGTGTGCATTCGTGTTTCCGTCGCATTCTTAGCTAAGGTCCATGTCCTCAATAAGTTATCCTGTTAATCGGTGCCCGACTGAGCTCACCTTACGTAACACCACATCTAACCGATTGACTAGATTGTGTGTATTGTTCGGATTAGGATATGGCCTCGAGAATAGACAGCTACTGACTGTTAACTCCAACATATAACATCGTGATATACCTCAGATAATACAGTTACAAGGCTACTAATCTTTTTATCAATAAGTATCTCCAGTGAGCTCACTTTTAAGGTCAGAATGCTGGTATTTGATACACAGCACAATATTGCGAACAAAACCATGATTTCGTATTTTTGACAAATTTTTGAGGCAAACGAAGTGAGAGGCTTGAAAAAAATTATAAATTTAGCTTCCTTCAGTTCACACGAAACTGCAGCGTAACCAAAGTCCGAGACTTGTCAACATCTGAAAAACACGTGACACAATCAGGTGTCCTTCCAGAGAGTACATGCTAAGACCTGTTGGTCATGCTATGACAAACTTGCAATTGCTTGTTGTCATGCTTTGAAGCTGTTACAGTAGGTTAGGTGATGGTCATTCAACTTATGTCAAAAAAATAGGTGCATTGTTAAGTGAATCATATAAGAGTTAAATTTTGGCTTCTGCACAAACAGTTGAATTTATGGAAGATCAGTACTTAAATTGGAAGAAAAAATGTGTGGCCGGCAGTCTTTTGTGTTGTCCACCTCTCAAATGAATTGCCGTAACAGAGGATCGTCACAAACAGGGGCAGGTATCAGGGTACCTAGAATAACGAATTAAGCAGTGAATAGATATTTTCTTTGGACGTTCCAACGGGGTCTATTTACGGAAGACTGGACTGTCACCCTTGGCTAAACTGCTGAAAGGTAAGAAAGCCAACCATACTGAATCAAGTACAAATGCAACGACATTCAGTATGAGAAAATTTTACGTTTCTTGGGAACTTTGGTGGGAGGTTATGGTATTCCGTGACAGAAGGAAATGTACCTGAGCAGAAAACTCAAGGATATACGTGCAATGATGGTATATTGTGTATTCACAGTGGCGGATGTGAGCGCAAGATACTACGTGGTAACAAACATAATTCCAATTCTTAAGACACCACATGGGAAACACTCCATCGACATCGTTAGTTTCTCAAATCAGCCTTATGGGTAAATAGATGGAGTCCCTGTGAGCAGCCTGCTGAGGCCGGTCTCTGCTGTTTTCATCTTTACTACAGAAAAACGACTAAGTAAGTACAACCTGGCGTTATTGCCACAAAATGTTTCGTGAGTGACTCCCTCATATTCACGATAAAAAGGAGCACTTTTCTTGTTAATTTGATAATTACCTGTGAACATCACATGAATTGCGTTTTCTCATTGTTTTATTCAAATCACGTATAAACTGGAAAAGGATGTCTGTTCTGTGTGATTTTATCAAACACAGGAATGACGAATATATGTATCGAAAGCTATAGTGAACTGGCAAGTAAACTCAATTTGCAAACTTCGCCTTAGTTGAGAATAAACAAACACCAGTTGAAACATTCGGTTGTTTAAAGCTGCATTGTAACGTATTGAGTATATTGAGCTATTTATTGACGGACACGAAAAACAGCGGATGACAGTAGACACTGAACATGTTTTGAAAGGAGAAATATTTACAACAAACCATGTTTCACAGGGGACTAGTCACTCATTTAAACTACAAAGTCATGCCTTGCCTAGTAAAATAATAACCAGGAGGCAGAAATCGAAGCCTGTTAGCGATCACTCAAACAACCCTTACTCCTAATCAAGGGAGAGTAACTCGCCCTGTAATGATAACTTTGAACTTGACTACGGCCAAGTTTACATCTGCGTAATTGGTGCAGAGTGAGCCCTAGAACAAAAGAATATCTACCACAAGAAGCTATGCTGCTTATTTCCTTCTCTCTGAACTTATATGAACCTACTGTTCCGTCTATCTTCAGACACACGTTGGTCAAAGGTCATCAGATTAATCTTAGATCTGCCTTCAAGATTATAACACACCGCATTAATCTAAGCTTCTTCCGTTCGTTGAGTTGGTTGCTGTTAGACATCTTAAGCCAGAACGGAAACAATCACTTGTGAATCTTTCACTTATTAAATTTCTCAGTGGAAGTCCTTCACACTTTTTGAGTTTTGTTGTTTATTTACCCAATCAGACTTATATTTTCGGTTATTCTGCCTCTCTGAAGAATGAGTGAAAATCCATGGACAACGTGATATAAACATTCTGGTTGCAAAGTTCAACTGCGGTTTGTTCACATCATGATCTTCTTAGTTTAGAAGACCAATGTCTGGTACAGACAATGTGGATGGAAAGCGTTCACAGACTCTACTTACAATGCATTGTATCCATTTTCATGAAAATGTGGGCGTCGTGTGATTCGTGCTGACCAGTGGTAATTTAAACTTGAAGAGAAGTCCTAAACGTGGGGTCATCGATTGGCGTTTACAGGATTGCAACTGCATCTCCTCTTGAGGTGATCAAGAAGGCTGAACTTCGTCTACAAGTGATTGTAGTTGAGCGTTTGCGCATGATGGTTCCTTCGTGCCTATTGTGAGATCGACGGCCCACTGGGTAACTCGGCTGTTTCACATAAGCATGTCTGGAATTTTAATCCTTGCCGTGGCATGGATATGCACTGCTGACGAGCTCTAACAAGTGCAAAACTCAAGTATGTTACTTCTTCTCGAACGGGGCCGACTGAAAAGTAGACGAAAATTTGAGAACTGTTATCACCCCTGAATGACGTTTACTTTATATTAACTACAACTTTGCAACTCACTGGTATGGAAAACGGCATTTTAAAAGCGAACAGTTACATCTGTTGGGAGGGTTCGATTGTTAAAAGGCTGCAGCCAGCCGGAGACTGCGTAGCCATGCTGCGGACTCATCATCTGAGCTCCGTCGCCGCGAAGCCGTCATGCATTAGTGTATTAAAAGAAGGCTTATTAAGTTCAGGTTACTAGGACGTTTTCTGTATCTGTGATCATCCGATTGACCTCTCATAGCCAAAAGAAGTGCTTTTGGCGTTGACGTTTCGGGTACAGTCAGAACCGAGGTAGATTATTGCTGTTTCGTTCAACCCACTCAGGCTTGCAAACGAAATGAAAATGCGCATATACCGGTTACGAAAAACCGAGTGCATTGGACAATGCTGATGAACTTCATGAGTGATGGCATCATAACACTTACTCACGACTCTAGAACTACTCTGATATGATAACCTTCTCAGTTAATTAGCAGACAAACTGGTTCTTCTTTCGCTCATGTCACCGTACGATAAGCCTTGTTGGTTTGTAATCACTTAAATTTAAACTGCGTTGGGTTTATGTCTATATTTCAGTAAATAATTTACCCTGTGACATCTGTCAGTAAGATCGACTCACTGTTTGCAGACATCGAACGAGCAGGTCTTGATTATTCGCTAGTTCCGCAAGTACTTCAAGGACATGCAGCTCGATCATAATTAAAGTTTAAGTTCACCAACAACCTACCTTCTTCACAGACATTCTGTTGTTTGCCGAATATCTGTACCCGCAAGTTTGTTACCTGGGTTAGTTTAAATTCGATCAGGTGGGCTTTGATTTTTAGACAGACTGTTTTCGGATAATGGAGACCATCTGTTGCAGTTCTGTGCAGAACACCGTCTGTTCTCAGCCAGTACCAAATTCTGGACTAATGACCACCAAAGTACGATATATGGTGTTCTTCTCCGAATCAGTTTCGGTTCCAGCTCGTTCACGGCGGTATATGTTAACGTTGTGGTGTGAATGTGTACAAGGTTGGGGAACAAAAACATCGACCCTGCTTCTGATTGTGTTCTAGGTAATGCTGATTTTTTTTACCGCATTCTTCGCTTCAGTCGACTTAATGTAGCGAATCTTGCACATACAACATTAATGGGTCATTACTAGAACCTGGATGGTTGTCTACTAGCATGGGTTGCATCCACTGACCTTAAACATTAACAGTTGCTAATTCAGGTTTACGTGCCTTAGGTGTTCATCAATCTGTGCAGATTTCCTGGAAAAACACTCTTGACACTACTTGTATCAAGAACAGTGTTCAAAGAAGAATCTTACCGGTAAAGTTCTTCCAGAGGGTAAACGTGATCCGAAAAGTTGTGGACTAATCACGACTTAGAGGTGAAAGTACTGACATCTTCCAGTGTGTGTGGGAAGCTGCCAACTCCTCCGAATCACGACTGTCAAAGAGCTCAATGTCAAGTTGGACGGAAATGCTTTTGATAAATTTTCATCTTAGGCTACTACAATTATATACCAAATTGAGCAACAAAGAGGTAACTTATTGATTAAGAATAGAACGAAAACAAAGTAGCTAGACACAATAAAACACGACTGCGTTGTGATCATGCTCACGACCGAGGTACGTTTTTGGAAATCAGTGTGAATTGAAGTAAGTTGGAGGGAAGGAAACAAACTGTCGCGTGGGTTGGGTGCACGTGCTTGGTCAAGGCAAATCCAGTCCATGAAGCAACTGTATTTGAACGCAAATTCAAGTGACGTAATCGGATTGTGGCCACCTCGGTTGGAGACGGGACGTGCCACCCTGTCTTACGTGATGCGAAGAACGGGGCGCAGTAGACGATGTGAAACGCTGTCTCCGTATTTGTATGTTGGTCACAGTCATTTGGGTTGCCCAAGATGGATAAGGTAATGTTCTCTGGTGTTCCAGAGCAAGGCCACGCTGGATAGTGATCATGAATTCTTTACGACAAACGTCTAGCGGTGCTACAAGGATGAGGTAAACCACAAGAAAAGTGAACTGAAAAGAGCAAAGCGAAAAACCCTGTTTAACAGTCTGTCTTTCAGATTAAGTGGCATCGTTTCTTTTCGGATGAAACGTTAGGATTTGCAGCCTGTCAGGTACTGCCGGTCGCATTAGTCAGTTGACACGTTATCAGCTTGGCCATTGCGCACGCTTTAAACAAAGTTACACGGAGCTTTCAAATGGCATTGACCATTGTACAGAAGATACGATAGGAGTGTTACGTTATGTGTGTTTATCCTGAGGGTAGCGCCTCCAGCCGTTCATACATTTTTTTGCCCTTAATTCATTTTTTATGCCTTCATTTTCAATGGCTTTACTCTTTGTTGTTTATAATTAGTGACCCCCACAATTAACCTTCATACCTGGTTTTATAGTTTGAAAACATTCATTTGGGGAAAATTAAATTCATTTTGATGATTCTGAGAGAAAAAAGCGTCTATTACGATAGACGATCAATTTAAAGCCTTTCCAAAAGTTTCATACTTTTAGCCTGGAGTTTTGAGCGGTTTTCAAAACAAACTTTGCGGCCACCGTCGTCTATGCACGTACATGTACCCTGCGGTAATTCAGGGCAAACACATGTCTTTGCACGTCTTGGCAATCACCAATTTAAACCATATGTGTGTAGGTGGGTGCGTGTGCACGTTTTCCTACAATTTGTTTATCCACATTCCATGCATCACAACCTGCACTAGACATAAGAATGAATTAAATATGTGTAAATGGTGAACAGATTGGGAATAACACAACGTTACGAGCAAGTTGTAATTCCTACGTCTCAACCAACTCAGGTGGCCTTCCTCAAGATTGTTGTAATCGAACTTACGTGATTTCGGTTGCAACACTTCTGAGGAAAGCCGCCCGAGGTGGTTGAAACGTAGAGTATTACAAATTGCTCGAAACGTTGTGTTATTCCCAATCTTTTTATCAATAACATGCTAAACACGACGCTCAAACTGGTCAACTTCATTCGTACTAAATTTGGTGCAGATATCTTACAAATGTGTAAGTGGTTTTCTTCGTTGCATGGGCAACACTGATAAATCCTCACTAATTATCCAGTTTTCGCGATCACAATCGGATCAGCAGAGTGCAGGTACGAGTCTTTATTCATCTGGAAGAAACAATGTTCAAAAAACCAGTGGCTACAGCTCACGAGTGCACTGTCACCTGTACAACGTACAAGATTCAGCACAATGCTTATTGTTTACCTCCAACCTGACTATGCCGCGTCCTGAAAATGACAAAGTTTGCACCGATCCGCGGGGTATGCCATCGTCTTACACTAACCGGCGAGAGGTGAGAGTCACAGTCTCTGAGCAAAGACACAAGAGGGTAGCACCACACCCTGGTAACGTAAGATCCACTCGGCTAACGCAAGCGCCTTAATAGGTCGTGAAAATTCTCACCCATGCACTGAGAGTACTTCATAAGCGGTACGTCGCGTAGGGCTATGCGGTTCCTTCTTCCGTTCCGATTCCGACCGAATCACTGACTTTTCATGAATGGATCGCTTCGTGATTGACAGAGGTGATTTCGATTAAAACACTCCTGAGGAAGGCCACCCGAGGTGGTTGAAACGTAGAGTCTTACAACTTGCTCGAAACGTTGTGTTATTCCCAATCTGTTTATCAATAACATGTTAAACACGACGCCCGAACTATTCAACTTCATTCGTACTACATTTGGTGCGGATATCTTACAAATGTTTCTTCGTGCTGTTCAACAGCAGTGATTTCCGCAAGTTTCACTTTTTGTTTCTACCAAAAGTGTTAACGATGCTAAAAGCATTACGAATTTCTCAATGCTAACTAACTATGTTGTGTGGAACCAGCTTTTTAAACTAATCGTCACCTCTACAGAACAGATTTATGATTTTCAACGAAACGCCTCAAGACATTCATTTCATTCAGAAGTTTTAACAAAACAGTTAGAACGCGAATGGTGGTAGATGCAAGCATTCTGTAGTGACTCGTTAGTAACAAATTTATAAGAAAATGGATCAACATTTTTGCATCAAATAATCCGGGGCATGGGCCAGACAGTCAGTCGGTGGGTTAATAAAAGTCAGCAAGTTCAGGGTAGAGTGAAGTTCATGAACATCCTTTTCTGAGCACAGACGTCTGGCCTCAGTCGATCCATTGCGACCGCCTTAACAAACCACACGAATCTCGGGTTGAAATACGTAATTTGCAGCATGCTGGATGTTCAGCATTCTTTGACCGTGTCCTCACAATTTGTAATAACTCACGCTTACCTACACCAACCATGGTGGCACGAACTCCATTAGGTAACCAATGAAGATAATGGATAATGTTATTCGAAGAACAATCACATCTGTCTGTTTTAGATAATTCAGCTTGGAACAAATGAATAAACATTTCTCAGCAGCATGGTCACGTGGTAATTGTGTTCATTTAATCCGCCGTGGTCAAAGGTCGGTTACTGTGACAATAAAAGTGTTCTACCATGCGGTTGTTTAATTACACGGATAAGTGCCAAAAATAGAGCCATCTTGCAAGATGTTTATAGGTCCGCAATGTACAGATGGGAAAAAATGATTTATGTAAAGATTCGTTTCTCGTATTCTATGCGCTTTTCTCCAGTCAGATCATTTATGATCGGCTTCGTCTTCTTCTGGTTTCCATAGTACAACACAACGAATCGACCATTGGCGTAATAGGTAAAAACTTCTACCATGCAGATTTTTCAGTTTCATTCTCGTTCAGATTGTTTTTGATTCGTTTTCGTCGACCAAACATACTTTCCAGAAACAGAGGAACGAGTCGTGAGTCAGCTGCTTGAAAATCAGCATCGTAACGAATTATATTTTTTCATCCATGTGGAATAATATTGTTTTACGAGATCATATAGTAGTCAGCAATATGTTACATAGGATTCCTGTTTAAAGATTTACTACCAGAGTTGGCGGGACAGTTTACACTCCATAAAAGCAGTTTCGAAAGTTCGAATGAAACATGCAGGAACTTTCCGGACCTCAGTAGTCAGGCTTGTCTGCCCGTAGAAATTTGTTTTCCGTGTTAACGAGCACTGGTCAAGAACATTTAAGTGTTTATGCATTCTGTGTAACTTGGACTGAGTTGGAAAATGAACAACAGACTCGATTCACGCAAGCGAGGAAAACTTGCAGGTTAAAAACACAGAACAGGTTACAATTCAATCCTTCAGTGTGAGCGTCGAACAAAGTATACCCAGTTCTTTAACTGGTGCAAAAGTAAAACACAACTAGGATGCTAAGCATAGATTGAATAATTTATGCTTTATTACGTCTCTCTGCATATCTGTTGTTAAAAATATCGTATAATTTCCAATAACATCGGAACGTAAGTGAGTGAACTAGCATAACTCATTCTCAAGTTTTTCGCTGATTACTGTGCAGTTTTTACAGATATTGAAGCAATTTATACGCACAACAAATACGACGTTAATATTAAGTATTCCATTCTAGTTCCTTTGTTTTGATAATCTTCTAAATTGGAAAAAATCATTTGTTGCTTCTGATGTCCTAACCTATCCAAGAAGCGACATGAGCAAATAACGGTAAAGTAAGCAACCTGAACAACGCTTTCGTATTTTTGATAGATTGGGTTACGAAAAGAATTTTCAGTATGGCTAAAATCCTTAATTCTGGCTAATCCCAGAAAACATTTTTCAAAGGATTACCTTGTTTACAAAAAAGGTTTCTCCAATACTGCTTTTGCTCGGCGTAAGTTTTCAAGTGATAGATAATAATATGTTTGTTTGTTTCTTAAAGTTGTCACAACACAAACAAATGAAAAGGAACGTTCACGTCCTGCTTAAGTTTTTTGCTTGATATTTTAATAAAGGTTATTTACTAATGTTTGTGGTCAGATGATTTTTGCACTGAAAATTCGGAAGTACTCCACTTCTAAGAACTTATTATCATAAATCAGTAGTTTGAATAGACAACAATCATTCGTTAACCCACACTCATACCTTGCATCAATACGGCACATTGTTCGAGACTTGCTGAAAGGAGAAGGTAATGCACTGTAAGTTAAACACTATTACCAGTTGATTGCAGTTTTTACTTTCTTATATAATTTCCAGCATGTCTCTTTCAAAAAGAAATATACTGCTCAGATGCCGCTCATGTTAAAGCTCGTCAGTAGTACATATCCTCATCACGACCTTGAATAGGACTCCGCCTACGCCTTTATATGTCTATGGATATAGGACATTAACAGTCAACTAGGATAACGTTTATCTTATATCAAATAAGTTCCTTACTAATTACTGATGAGTAGTCGGGGATTTGGTTTATTTTCATGTTGACCATCATTCACATTTGATCGCAGCCTTCGCAATCAAATAGACTTTCCAGCCAGCTTCTTTCGAAAAGAAACACTAGACTCGAGTTTCGCTCTCATTGGAGCTCATCAGTAAGGCATATCCTTGCCACGACCGGAACTTGAACCCCAATTATTCCAATCATGAGGCAACCGTGTTGACCACTGCGCCATTGACCTCACATTAGGCACGACCGAATTATCAAGTGTGAACGCTCAACCTTACTAATGATCAGGAATCCAAATATATCTCAACAAATTCAGTGCTTTCTGGCCTAGTCGTGAGGTTGTCCATTGGAGTTAACAAGATAGTAACTGTCTTCTCTCGAGGTGATCGAGAAACCTGAGCTTCGCCCACAAACGAATGTAGCCTGAAGTTTGCATATGATAATACAGTCGTTCCTAATATGAGGCTGGACTTGACGTGGTGTGACGGCTTACGCATCTCGATGACCTTTTTGGTTAAACTGGACAGAGTTACTCATACCAGCCAGGCCAACAAACTACAGTCTCCTAGTACTCCAGGTTGGGGATTGGAAGATGGTTGGCATCTCTTCCCGAAAAACGTGCCATTTCTGGTACACCGTCCACCCACCCGCTGCCTTGCAGTACAGGCTATTGAGACAAAGGCTTTGGTTGAGAACCCTAATCGTTCTCCTCTCTAGGTCTGGGCGTCCTAGCAGTATCTCAGCCCACACACAACCATGAATCCTCACAGCACAAACAATTCCACACTGCATCGGCCGTCTCGCAGTATAAACCGGATCGCCCTATCTGCTGCATACAGCAGAGTGGATAGGCGAAAACATGCTACCGCTGACCCATCCCCCACTGTTCTATCAAATTTAGTTCTCAGGCCCCTCCCGACCCCCAATTCTGATAACTTCTCTGCAGGTCCCACATCAGATATAATTAATCATAGTAACACTGTGCCGATAAGTCCCAGTTCTCGCCACTCAGTCTCACACCTCCCTCGTCCTGTGCTTCGCCCTAGAACGCAAATTAATATAGGTGCCTTCAACGTTCTTACTCTAAAACAGTTAGGTCAACAGGCTGCTCTCGCACGAACGTTAGACTGGCTACATACTGATGTTTGTTGTATCTCGGACACTAGGATCCGCGACAGTAGTCAAGGTATGGATACTGGTTATACACTTCAGGTGACTCTCCGGCCGCCGTTACCGGTCAGGCTGGAGTAGGTATAGTCCTCGGCATGACGGCCGCAGCTGCATTGATAGGTTGGATTCCTGTTAATAGTAGACTTTAGGCCGTCCGCTTGGCAGGTTCTGTTAGGGTCAGTTCTAGACGCAAAACTGTCAACAATGTTTTCGTTGTGTCTGCTTATGCCCCAAATGACTGTAGTGACTTCGGCGTCAGAGACATATTTTATCCAGATATGGCCGCTCTGCTCCGGTCGACACATGGTTCTGATATAGTCGTTCTGGCCGGGGATGTGAACGCCCAGGTCGGCCGTCTTGGTGAGGGGGAATCTCGTTTAGGTGGGAGGTTTGGGATAGCATCACATCTGTCGGACAATGGCGGGCGACTATTGCAGCTTTGCGCTGAGCATAGGCTGATTTTAGGCAGCACTGTTTTTAGGCATCGTGCGCGTCATTGCTATACTTGGAGCCCTCCTTCTGTGAATCAGACCTGGTCTCAGATAGACCACATAACTGTTAGTTATAGGTGGCGGGGTTCCATTCAGGACTGTCGTTCTTATTGGGGCACGTACCTAGATTCAGATCATACGCTGTCGTTTCGTACTCACTTTAGCTGAGCAGCAAAATTGGCGATTGAGAAACTGACTATACCGTCAGTAAAGTATAAGTATCAAACCAGTTTAGGAACCTGCCTCAGTTGTTCTCACTCCGATGATCCTGATCACTCCTGGACCAAGATCACACAGGCCATTCGTGACGCAGGTACATTAGCATGCGGCATGGGAGTACATAGAATGAACAAACATTGGATGTCGGAGAAATCCCTGGAGTTGTTAGAAGCCAGACGGAACATCCCTTCTGGCAGTTCATATAACAAGTGTAGGAAACTGAAACGTAGCCTAAAGGCTGATCTTGAGATTCGGTTTTTGGGAAAAGTTAAAGGAATAGAGACGGCTTTTGCTTCAGGAAACACTGGCGAACTGTCTAAGCTTATCCATGCCACTGGTCCCAGGTGACCGTCCGTCAGTGGAGGTATCAGCAAGACAAACGGCACACTCATTTATAATTCTAGAAGGTAAGAGCGGTGGGTGGAACACTTTGAGGGTCAATTTGACTGGCCTCCTGCTTCTACTGCGTTGCCGCCTCAAACTTGTAATGTACTACCCTGGTCAGTGGACTTGGAACTACCCACTGAGACTGAGGTCCGCAAGTGCAATGCGGTTCTCAAGCGTAATAAGGCTGCTGGTCCAGATGACCTCGTGTCGGCACTTTTCAAAGAATGGTGAGAGGCGTTAGTAGAGGCTTTGACTCATTCGTTTCAATTTGTGTGGATGACGGAAACCATCCGCCCGAGTTGGGGTCACTCGATAATAGTTCCTATATTCAAGAAAGGTATAAGGGGCTCTTGTGAAAACCACAGAGGAATTAGTTTGACCCCAGTCATTTCTAGGGTTCTAGCATCCAT
>QNGE01001080.1:47309-167779 GCA_008508345.1 Paragonimus westermani
TCTTCCACACCGAGCACTATTCGCTGACACTGCGACCGACTGGTGTAAGGTGCGAGGTGGACAGATAATGACCTGGCGTAGGGAAATGAAGTCGTTCACCAAGGGGTTGGCCACTGTGGGCCGTGTTCGTCTCCCGGGCTGGGGCCGTCGCGACTCACAGAGTCGGCGGCTGAAGACCGTAGATGGGATGGCGGCTAATCGAGCTCAGTGGCGTGAATGTTGTCGTTGTTCGTCCGAGTTGTCTGTGAAGTGAGTGCATTTAATGACGCGTGGCAGTGAAAGCCCTAAGGAAGCTGTCTCGCTAATGACGCCTTACTCTCACTTGCATCTCGGTTGTTTGTTTGCAGGGTGTAGGCACCTTGATGTTGAATGTTTGAATATGGACGTAATTATTTTCAGTAGTTAGGTCCCTTACCGTCCCCTTCTTTTTTTCCTTCTCTCTCTTCCTATACTGGGTTTGCTTTTCCTTCATGTTTGTGTGGCAGTTAAGCATTAGTGTGAACCACTGATGTATTGCTGTCTATGATGATGAGGATGATGAAATTGAATTCAACAGCGCAATGATAAACAGGGTTGTTTCATGACAGCGTGTTTGAAATCCTAACCCTAGCAGTAGCACGGTTCTACCAAAATGCGAGCTCTAAAAGTAGAATAACTCAAGTCTACTGTTTCTTTTCAAACCGGGCTGACTGCGAATCCTATGGGAATGCGACAGCTGCGATCAGTTGTGATTGGTGTTCAAGCTGTATTAACCAAATCACCTAAAAATTGCCGATAATACATTCCTTTTGGATGCTGTTATTGCCTTCTGCGAAGCTGCTTGGAGAAGATCTCTCTTGCGAGGGTGAACGCAGCGTTGATAAGAGTACACGAAAACACAAGTAAACAAAGTCAGTGAGCCGAAGCTCTACGAATCAACCCTCCGAATTTGGATTTGCAACTTTTGGCCACCTAAAAGAAACGTGATTCCTCACACAATGGTTCAAAAAAAAATGGAAGCCTTCAAGTGTTCACGAGAATACAATAAAACTCTTTAATTATTTGCGATATCTGGTGTGGAAAGGAGTGGCCATTTTTAGGCCTTGGTAAATATTGACAGAACTCAGTTCATATTCGGAAAAACAACCCAGAAAAGGACGTGCAATGTATGTTCTTTCCACACAGATGTCCAGACCTTCTCTCAACAGACCAGTGGCATATGAGAAGGTATTTAAGTGCAACATATAAAACTATACACAAGCCCACTCACGCACTACCATGCCTCATATTAACCAGAAACGAAAGATTAAACTTGAATTTCATATTGGAAGGCTGCTGCGTGGGCAGAGTTGCTTGAGAAACTGCTCACATGGCAACGCGCTGTTTAACTTTTTGGCCATAGCTCACTCTGTTAAAATGTTTAACACTCTGCCCAGTGGGCACAAACAATAGGACCATCTACGGCGGAACCCAGCTACTTTCTGAAGGGTTCTCTCGTATCACCAAATGTACAAGATTGACTGTGTTTGCTTAACCTTTTGCTGTTATATGTATACAGGATCTTCCGTTTTATCTTGAGGGTGTGCAAAGTGGCAACATACTGAACGTCAGTGATATTCTTTTCATACAATTTTCCATCCCCACAGCTGTTTTCTACCCATCTAGGAACTGTTCGCCAAATTAGATTCTGCACAGAGACTGGTGGGTAAAATTTTTCAGTCTTCCCTCAGCTGTAGCCGGTTTATATTTTTTTTATCTTACTGAACTATATAACGTCAGTTCATCCATGCAAAAACCTTTGGACTGTGTTTCTGGTTGTCAAGAATGCGTTACCTTATGAATAGAACTAAGATGTCTTAAGGCAATCTTTGAATAGTACTACAGTTCACACGTGATATTAGGTTGAGACCTAGATGTGCACTTAATCCTAACCGATCAGCAACAGAAAGCTTGCCCATAGCTTGATTCATTGTGAGAATAACGTCATCGATTTTGGAAGAGGGGGGTTGTAAATACCTTTTGGCACCACCTGGGAACTAGTAACATGAGCGAAACTGTTGGCGAAACCTTTTGGCATCGGTTTGAATGTGTACGACTTGCAAATATTTTTCCCCGACTTAGTGCGTTCTCAAGCTGGTCTTTCAAATTTATCTTAGTTCATGCAATTACAACCCGATTTACATGAGTGCATTGTTTAAATAGCGCGAACAGTGCACGTGAAAATAGAGAGAAGCATACCGTTACGAATACTAAAAGTAATCAAACAACATTGTTTTCAATTTTTGTTCACTGGGCGTACGATAGACCATTATATATATATATATATATTATTTGTGCTGCTACATACAATTCTGCAGCAATCAATAGTATATTGCACGTCCATAATTTTTGTGCGCTTTGACCGCATTTTGAAGTCTGAAACGTCATTCTGTGAGAGCACATGTGGCAAAGATCAGTGCCACTTAAGTAAAACAGTGTCGAACAGTTTGATGTTGCACGATTGAAGCTGATTTTAATTCTACATTCTGACCAGTGAAAGCCATCCGCCGTGCCCCGCCAAGTTTAGAGAATAATTTTATTGATTCCGATCACATACTACCGCGGATTTCATATCCAAATGTCTTCTAGTGAAATCTCAGTCAAGGTGAAATTATGTGTAACCGTTGTGCACGTAAGCATTGCCCCTGTCATATCAATAAACTTTTGCATGGCTAAATAGGCATGCACTTTTTTCGATATGCGATGAATGGTTGGAAACAGTGATCCCCCAGTTCATCCCTATCTATGTCAGTTTGAAGTGATTCTTTTCCGGCACTAATCACTAAGAGAAAAATAACCCTATAGCGTTAGACTTCATTATTGTGCGAATTCGCGGCTATGAAATCGACACCTAAAAAATTTAAATCAGCGCAGCAGATTTGGCAAGATGTCGCTTTAACATATGCTTGCATTCACGTTAATTTTGCAATAGAGTTGAGAATATTTTATCAAAATTGAGTAGACAGATGACTACTTTCTTTTTGGAGCATCTGTTTAATAGGTTAACGCCTTGGATTCACTTAGACGCTTGTTTATATGGCAGTGGAAAAGACTTAGTGAACGAAAGAAACTCACGATGGGGGCCATTAGACGGTGTCCAATGTAATGCAATTTGTGATCAGTATTAACCTAAAGTGAGGATCAAGGTTTTCGTTGCAGGAATCGTTTGATTGTGTCTCATACTTCTCTGCAGCCACTGTGATTTTCAAGATGATTTTCCAGCTAACCTTTCGGAGACACCAAATATGCAGTGCTAAGTAACTGTCTCTATAAGCGAGTTTTCGCAAATGAGCAAGTATGACGATTCTGAACGATGACAGTAAAAGCATTTTTGAACTTACTAAGATGTAAAATATATTCGTTGGTTCCAACGATGGAACGTGATTGTTATGATGAAACATGCGACATTTTAAATAAAACAGACTTTGCGGGATATTGTCTACTTACCCATTGAATTAAGAGCAATTTTCACTGAACTACAGTATAAATTGGGAGGGCTGGAACGTAGCGGAAACATTAAGACTGAAGTCTTGGTAAGCAAGGATGTCCATAAGACCTAGAGGAGCACTGATCAACAAGCTATTGCCATTACAGTCGATTGACAGAAAGTAATGAGCAATGTCTCAAAAAGACAAGGCTTCCACACACGCCTCAGGTCATTTATGGGATGATTGAAGATGAATCAGATTATTGTAATACAGTAGGACATATACACTCTTGAACTGAATCATACTAAGACGGTTTAGGGTGTCATGATAAACTTCGTTTATGAAAATAAACGTCAGTCACAAACTCACATCGATTTGGGCCACCGGAAAAGAACGCACTAAACGAAGGTAACGAAAACTTCTTGAAAGAAACTGGTTGAAAAATGCTATCATGTTGCATCAAAACTGTTTTCTCTCAAACACGAACTCAGATATCCTCATCGATAGATCTAGTAGCAAGGAACTGTATCTATTTCGGGTGCATGAAGAAAGTGTACATTTCGTTTTCTTTCTAGCTTACACTGTTTTCTGTTTCCTCGTGTTCTCCTGCTGAATGCTGACATCATAGGCTTTCAATTGTGGATAAAGGTAATAGCTCAGTGTATCAATCTTAGGTCCAGCGGTACACAGGAGATGCTAGGAAGATTTGGGGCCTGCAGTCCTGTGTGCATTTGTATCGTGTATTTTTGCTTATATCGTGATTTTTAGACTGAACCACTGTGTAAGCCGGTTTTCTTTCGCGACGGAACGATCTTTTTGGCTCGATTGATAAAAATGCTTAATCCCGTTACGACCGAGAGGCTTTGAACCGGAGACGTCGTCAGTTGGAGGCAATATGATTTACTTCGAGCCACCATGAAAACACGGAAAGAGGACTCTGTGTAAATGTTCACCCGTGCATTGGTCTCTACGGCCAGCTGCATAAAAAACTGGCCAGAAGAGAGACTTAGGTGGTTATTGTAATTTCGATGTTATCTAGATCTGGAAAGATTACGAAGACCTCTGACACGTTGAAGCAGCACCACTATTTTTCTGTGAAATTATCGCACGTTTAACTCGACGTTATATCACGGCAGACTACTGAGGATCTAATTCCAAATCACATAATTGCACTGAACAATAACTCTCTTATATCGTTGAACATTACACTTGTCTCCTAAATATTTTCCAAAAATCATCCGCTTTGACTGAATGGTCGACGTTTGTTAGTTGTGTTATGTTCTTGCCAAGTTGTTCACCGATTACGGTTTTCATCCCCCAATTATGTTCGTTCCACCGACGACAAACTTTCAATGTGAAGTTTCGAAATATTTCTGTGTTAAACAATGAGGCAAATTCGTTGTCACTCTCAACACTTCAATAGGTTTAAAGGTCCTCGACGGCTTGCTCCCGGAGAATGGCTGAACGGAAATGAAAACATCTGACCGCATGTAACAACTCAGTACAAACAGGCAGGACTGGTTTTCTCGGAAAATGCTGTATAGGTTCATTTTAGATTTGCACGTGACGGATCGATAAATTTTCACTAGGAGTTCGCGACTTCCGATTACTTCAAACTGACCATCAGCCAGAAGTGGTCCGAGCCTCTGCATTCAGGTAAAGTTTTCGGTGAGCCTACTCCGAACTCAAACAAACTCGAGTTTTGATCTTGTTGAAACTGACTAGCAGTGCATTTGTTGATCCGGGCCAGAGTTTGCACTTTGGTCCTCGTGTTTGTGAACGGGTGAGTTTCATAGTGATTAGTACCCGCCTGAGATTTTCAGTCTATACAGAAAAATGTTAGCTTGAAATTCAGGTTTCAGTGAACGAGTCACAAATATTGGGCTATTGGTTAACGGAAGAACGGGTTAATGGATTACGTCATATGTACATACCCTGATCGGTTGAGACTGTGTTATTTTAGACATAGGCAACTCAAGAATAGCTCACTAAATGCTTTTCTGGAGCAGTGTTCATTCAGAATTCCAGAATACAGTTTTTGATCACTATCAACAACAACCGCGTTCTTTCGTGAAGTACGGACAACAAACCTAAATCTGAAGAAGTACGCCAGATTATGCACTGTGTGGATTGTTTCTGTTCGATCACTTTTCAGCCGGTAATACAAGATCTTTAGGCAGAATCGAGTTGTCCGTTATTAGTGTATATTAATGACATTAGTTTGATATCATGAAGGTAGTAAGCAACAACTTTTTGATGATGACTGAATACGAGTCGATGTTTGTTCATATTTGCTGGATTGTCCGTGAAGATTAGAGTGAGTTCAACTTGTTCATATGCTTGAACTCGTTTCAACCACTAGGGTGTGACTGGAGGACACTATTCGTGGTTCATCCCGTTACGTTGCTCATTTTGAGCTATTGCAAGGAAAACCAAGTGCAGTAAGTCATATAGGACATTGTCGGAAACACCCTGGGCGGATTGTACTCCGTAGATCACTCCAACCAGGTAAATAAAAGTTTGGGTGGAAAGCAGTATTTGGCAAACTAGTTCAAGAAATTCTTATTGATCACTGTGACACATACAGTGTTTTTAAGTTAGACTTCAGGTACAGACACATCAACTTATTCATATAATTTAATATCACTGCAGAATACAACCACAATAGGACTGGACGTTTCTCTGTGAACAAAGGAAGTATTCAGGTGTTTTGTTTATACCATCCAATGAATACCTGATTTGGAATGGCTGTAAAAGATTTTCACCAAAATCGAGATTTATGCTGAAGTCAACAATAAATATAATTCAGTATCCTTGTCGAATAATTAGGTCATCTAATAAGGTAGGAGGGATGAGCGTATCTTTGAGTGTCCTCGAATTAGCAACCTGGTGTATCACACTATCGTCTGCGTAAACAACAATTCGAAATTGAATTATAAAATAAACCGCTGACTATTGTTAATGAATTTCACGGTAAAACATATTCTGGGTCAGTAAGTCCGTTTTTGAAAGCGGTAGACAAGTTAGTTAATCCCCAAACGTGATGACAGATTTTCCAACAAATTTGTGGAAGGTATGCACTATGAATTTAACCTCTTGTTAAAAAAAGTCATTGAGATTTAGCTCGGTACTTGCAGTCTGTTGAGGATATTTTAGCACACCTTGTTGTGTAACGTGTAATCTATGGAAATGATCTCCTCAGTTCTGATCTTTCTGTATCGCAAGAACTGTTGCATAACAGTGGTCTTTCATTGTTGTATTGTCCAATTATTAGACATCTGCCTTGCAAACCACAGCCAAATTTGTGTTGCAGCTCTGACTCAGATGAACAATACAGACATTCCACCAGTTTTGCACCGAACGCATACAAATCGGGTGTAAGGAAGGCGAACTTAAACAGGGTTTGGAGAGGCTGTGCAGCAGTTACGATTCAGACAAGGAGACGTTTAATAAATAATTGATGACGGCATGCGGGTATCCAGAAACGTTTTCTGCTATCTGCTTTGAGGAACAAACAGAATGACCTTCTATTTAAGTGATAGTAGATACAAAGCCTTCTAGTAATTTTTCCATTTAAGGAAAATCGGTGGCTGGAGAAATTCAACAATAAAGTATACGGTTGACACATCTCTTACCTGAACACAATGTTCGCTCGATCTATCTGTTTCGGAGGTTATTTGCCAGCGCATTTGCAGCTGTGTTAGTAAATAATCCGGCAGAACGGATTGACCTGTATCATATCTGAAATGTCAGCGCATTCGTCAATGGTCAGTGTAAATCATGACGCACTGCAACTCAAGTATTGCCGTGGTAACTGGAACACAAACGTAGTCGATATCAAAACACGTTTTGATAACAGTTAACTTGGTTGGCTACACAACCATGTTCACCCTATTATCAAGCAGCAAAAAGCGTCCACCTAACTGGTGCATATCAAACCTATTACACCTGATGCTGCGTGTGCAAAGTGGTTGATGGGACAGATTTTCATTTCTGTCATTTTTATGCGGAACCCTTGGTTGTCTGACTGGTCTGTTGCCATGGTTGAAACTGTAACCCTTATAATTTTCTGAAGTGACCCATTGATAAGCATCTACGCCATGAGGAATACAACACCTGTTCTCCGGCCCTCTGCTATCGAAAGGCCTGTCCTGCTCAACGCAATCTCCTTGGAACGCTCGTATCTTTTGGTAAACTGGCTTAATTAGAGTTTGATACGACTCGAAAGTAGATATCAATTTAAGTTTTTTTTTTAAAAAACACAAATCAAAACATTTTGAAGTTACTGCCTTCGTTACCCATCCAATCACACTTAAAAAAATTGAAGCGGTTGGTAAGAATTGACAAAACTTTAGCATATTTCCGATAGAATTCTTCGGAACATCCAATCGCAAAATTAATCACTTACTGGATACTAGAATCCACATTTATTGAATAACCACTCCATATGTTGTTTTTCCTGCTCCACCCTACCTCTACTAATAAGGAAGATTCAGCGGTACAAATTCAATCCTAGTGCGCCTCCTATAAACCTACCACTTTTTATCATTTTACCTTACACGTGGAGTTAATGGGATTAACTGAATTGGGTCTTCTATCCGGTATGGATGATCTGATCAAAGACACTCAGTGTTTTTCATAGAAGACATTTCACTCTACAGTAGGTAGGACACAAATCTTCCGTAACTGGTAAACGGTGCTGTCTGCCTAATAAGGATTGAATATCACCTAAAACTGATTGCTGCACTTTCGCTTCTGCAAACTTCTCAGCCAGCTGTTCTGAAAAGGAAGCAGTGTGCTTTAGATTTGCTGTTGTCCGAGCTCCCCACTAGCGTATGTCCTTGTGGCGGCAGGGACTAGGAATCCGGCCACCTTTTTTGTAGGGATATCTGGAAAATCCGTGGAAATGCGAGGGCTGTAATCAATCGTGAAAGGTCACACACCTACGAGGCAATAATTAGTCAGGTCTTTGTGATGTGTAACTCCTCAAAATAATAACTTGTCTCTCAGCAGGCTTCTAAGGTCATACCAACTAAATAGACCGAATTTTGAAGTGAGTTTAACGTCAATTCGTGAGCGAGAGAGAAGGTCAAACTAGTCAGCTTTGCTGTTAACCTTCCATCTAACAAAAAATTGCATTTACTTAGTATCTCAGAAAAACACTTAAACTTAACCTTTCTGATAGATCTTTCTTTTCAGAAAGTGCGAGTATATTTTCGTGACAAATATGTACATACAGATATATGCATATTACAGACTCATGCACCCGATTCAATGAGACAAGCGTGACTGTATTTTCAGTTGAACCCGTTCCTACCTGATAATTAATTAAAAACTAGCCTGAATAATGTGTACTGACAAACATTTTGAAAAATTTACTTGCTAAACTTAGAAATTCCGAAAAAAAACCGTAAGAGTAACAAACTTTCGCTAATTCTTGCACTTGTTTTACAGTTTTAGACAAGCGATTTGTGAAACATCCGAAATCGATCAGAGTTGTTCTCGGCTGGTCGGCAGAGTTTTTCTGTCAGGCACCCAATGGAAGACCGAAGCCGAAAGTAGGTCGAAACCAAATTTCCTCATAATATCCACCATTAGTTTGTTCACTAGAGCAAATAGTACAAGGCTGTTGGGAAGTTTTGTAAACTGACGTCCTGACTACTGTGTGTCAGTTGAATGAGTGAACAAATAACACGTGTTTAGAGGAGACCAGTGAATTTGTTATCTGTCGGTTATAAACCAGCCTGCTAGGGCAGTACGTACACGTATACATAGGTTGACCTTGGTCATCTCTCCGGATTAGCCCTTGATATTTTCCGTTACACGCGGTAGTCACTGTATGAATACAACGCCTTTCAGCAGCAATGAAACATCGATTTTTGGAATAACCCAGTTGTCTCTACATCCTGTGTATTCTTAACCCATAACAGATTTGGGCTGAAAAGTTGCTATTTTCGCATATGAGTAAAGGGTTTTTGAATTACCTGAACTGGCATTCGCTTGCAGTTTTCGTAAATAGAAGTTCAACCAGCTCTTTTCAACGATAGTTGCTAGACTCGAGTTTTGGTCGTGTGACAGTCTAATGACAGTGCATATTGTTGCACAGATGAGAGTTGAACGTTGGTATGTGTGCATCGAGGGCGAGTTTCTTTCTTTACATTCTCTCAGTCTACATCAATCAGACACTCACACTTCAATTCACGCAGAGGAACTGTTCATCCAGAGAGTGGCTGCAACAACCACTGTTTCTTGTAATCACAAGCTAGAAGGCAAGTTAAAAACACTGGTAAATGATTTTGAACTAAATTTAAGCAAGTGCTTTGATCTTATTACGAAGGATGTGAGCATCCTGGAGTTGAAAGAATAGGTATGAAAAACATAAAAGCGAAACAGGATGGGCGGACTCTGACGCACATTGCGCGGTCGTTGTTTTGCGGAAACGGTACATTCTCGCCACTCACCTGTTTGTTGCTCTATTTGAGACATGCTACCTCAAAAATGTTTGTTCGACCAAGCCCACGTTAATGCAGCTGTACGAGCGCTATCGACTAAATATCCCGGGGATGACCATAAAAATTGCAGTCCAGAGGAAGAGTGTGATGGACATAAAGATCCCGCCGACTCATACGGGACGTGTGTGGCACTAAGCAAAACGGTATAAAAGGTCAACTACGTGTTTTAAACTAATTAGTCTGCATACAGAAACCTCGTTCATGAAGTCTGATGTGACCGCAGTCATCACGAGACTGTCGTGACAGCTATTGTTAGTGAATATGAATAGCTAGGTAGACTTTACCGCCACGAATAAATCTGAACTGTAGCAATAACTGTGGGATCTATTACACCGATCGGACTACTCGAAAGCTTCCTGTTCTCAGGTTTCGTCAGACATTGCTCAGGGCTTAGCAGTTACCATCAAAACTCTCACAAAACTTGACTTTAAGGTGGTGTGGCCAAGTGAACCAAGTTAGTCCTTTTAATCTATTTTTGAAAACCACTGTCATCAGACAGTGTCCTTAAATCTCGACCCCAGCCTGATAAATCTAAAAATTGAAAAGCCAGTCAATTGTACCGACTGACTGCCCAAAGTTTTCACTTTTTCTAATTGGTTTGACCCATATGTACGTATTAACAACCGCTAGATAATCAAAACAACCGACTGTTCACCAAGTTGATGTAACATAAGCGGATGAACGGGTTTTCCTTTGATCGGTCATGTATTGATTAATGGCAACCAGTTCAGTAGAAGCAAAAAATATATGTTTATGGCAGAAGCAAGGAGTTTTGTATTAACCTCAAGGAACGGAAAATCACAAATCCATACGGACAGGCTGGGAAGCACAATGTGCACGATAAATGCACGTGGTTACGGTGTAACTAATTGGAAATATAACAAATTAACAACGCAACGAATGGTCGTCCATATGTTACAAGTACCGACTGGATTTCCTTCTAGGTGGACGGCAAGTAGGAAACAGCAGCCAACAGTTGAACATACTGACTTATGTGACGACCAGGTTTTCATACATACCGATTTTATATGTATCGCTTGTGACAGATGCGATTTAGCTTATTTGTTTTACTGGTCACCTGCAGTTAACCTAACTGAACTAGGGAAGCCTTTGTTTGCTGGCTTACACGCATTGTGAAGTGTTGTATATTTGCAACTTGCCGTACAGTGAGTAATTTTCGAACTGACAAGCTCAGTGCTACAATTCACTAACAAGTAATAAGGGCGGCGACCTTTGAAAAGTGTAACCTGTCACCAACTTGTACCTTTACGACGGGACAGGCTATCACGAAACTTGAAAGTTAAGCCCAGTTGTCTGAGATATTTCAGTCAAATATTTTTCGCGCGTGATTCAACATAATGGGATGTGTTCACCTTCAGATAAGCATTCAGGTTTGCCGATGACGCCGAGAAAATGTTCGGTTACTTGATAAGACGCATAGTTGGACTTCGAAGATTGTTTTCGCGATTCACACCCTATTTTATTCGGCCAGGTTTTTTAAACTTCAATTTTCGGTTTAATCCCGATAGGTCAGTGATGATACTATGTTGGCCAAGGGCATGTTACGTTAGGCGTCTAATCTACTGAGACGTGTTATGACGTTCAATTAGAACCACTGTCTTTAAAAACATATGCTTAAGCGTCAACATCAGACGAGTCAATGGACGTGCAAGTTGTGGTTTTTCAGTGTCAAATCACAACTTGTCTGCAAAATTTCCATCTAAGTCTTCTCTGAGGATGACTCCAGAAAATGATCCAGATTACTGTGATTTACATTCCATTTTTCATATAAGCCAAGTCAAAAAGCACCCTCATTTAAACAACGTTGTTGTGGTGCACGGATTTTCGATACCAGTGCTGACGAATCATTACTAGCTGAAGTATGCTCATTTCATGCAAGGGTGCTCAGGTCGCAGTTTCGTCTCTCTTTCTCGATGTTGATTTTATCTTATATGATGTTCCTGATTTAGAAGTGAACATTTCCATGTTTCCTTCCCCTACCCTGTGCTCTTTGATGTCGTCCATCAAACCGTTATATGCAAACAAGCATAGAAGACTTCCTTACTAACAAATAATACGAGATTTTTATGGTTTTGACTTCAATATCATTCGCAACTGATTGCAAATTTCCAATTCCCACAAACATTCAAACCGGATACTTTAAAAAGAAACGCTAGACTTGAAATTTGTTCTAACCAGCTTCTTTTGTAAGCTTCCGTTAATTGCCGAAGTGCTAAATACCCCAAACCCATGAGAAATAATGATTTACTTCCGATCACCCCCAGACATCTTTGGTTCTCAAGTATGGCCGGTTATTTCAGTCTCTGTCAAGCTAGGTCAACGTGTTGCGTAAAACTACGGGCAAGCCACATAGAGAGAAACTGGTTTGGAAATGAACATAAGGAACTTGCAACAGGATGTTGGTTTCAGTTTCCCACAACAGTATCTAACAAGTGCTCTTATTTCAAGATGAGCAATGTCTATCCAGACTATTAGAAGGGACAAACCTTATTGAATATAAAAGTAAATATTGAATACAGTCCAGAATTCTAGCCAAATCTTTCAGTCACATATTTGTACGCTTTCGTTGTTTGATTAGCTCACATGGATGAAAGATGGAAACCGAATAGAAAACGGTTCTTCCCGCATCAGGATTTTACACACCTTGAAACTCAGTGAGTCAAACAACGTGACTCAGCAAAACCAACACTACCAGTTCAATACCAGCTCGGATGGCGTCTTTGATGAAGGTGCTCATGCTGTTAGCTGGCTTATCATTCGTTCAACGGAAATAGAAGATGAAGGTGTGTATGCATGTTTAGTGACAAACGAAGCCGGACGTCAGACGTCCAATCAAGCGCGATTAACGATTCACGGTGAGTCAAATGAGCGTACGGCAGCCTACACAAGACTCGTGTTTAGTTAGCTAATTGCACAACTTCAGGATTCATTCGTTCGAAAATACACGTTTATTGACTGACCTATGGGGAATCTCCCACTCTGTTGTGGAAGATTCTGCACATTAGTTTCTCACAAACGTGACAATCTTGAACTCGAGAACAAATCATGAGGACTGTTTTCATATCGCCATTCATTTCAAACCCTCATGAATTCTGACACAGTTCCAAATTGTTTATCAATCCCTAAGAACTACATGAATAAATCCATTTAATGTTAGGTTTTCTGAATATTGCGTCGATAGTCTAATCCCACTTACCTCAGAATCACGTGAACGAATAATACCATCTGTAGTGTTATGACTACCCGGCTGAACTCGACTGACTCAGACCAAGATATATTTAGAATGGTAGTGGAGAACCAGGAACTTCAATTACAGCACTGTAAAACTCGCATGCAGACGAGGGCGGTTCCAAAATCTACCTGGCCAAAACCTCGCATATTGAGTGCAAGACGAAGAACATCGCTTACTTGTCTTAAATCCGAATTCTATATACTTTCCGTGTAAACACGTTCCTTCAGCTTCAAGGTGATCTCAGAACATTACCATTATTGGGATTGTGCATCGTGTCTTCACCGATTTGGACTTGCAGTACGTGCTAACCGTTCGCCGTCCAACATTCCCATGAGTTTCCGGATATCTAGGCGTCTACACGCTGGTGCAGAATATGTAACATTCCGTCAGCCTTCTTATGAATTATTGGCTCTGAATGTTTCTGTAATCCAAATAACAGAGGAAGAAAAAGACAGATTACACATACCCCTACACATGATCATTAGGATATACTGTAATATGCTGCCTCATCTTGTACTGTGGGTGGTCCAAGCCATTTATCATCGAATTACTTAGGCGAATGATCAAAATCTCATAGATTGATGGTTCGCAGACTTATTAGAGTGCAACTATAGAGGGGTCTGGCTACACAAGAACCCTTGTTGCTACTTTCGATTCGGCCTCGTACATTCTACTTGAAGCAGCCTTATGAGTTATGATTTATGTAAAATAGAGCTGACACTCCACAGCTTCTGCGCCTGGAAAATTAGGTTCGATTTTATTCACAGCAGTCTACTCAAACTTCATCATGATATTTAGGTGACAAGACTGTGACCTCAGCCGTTGCAAAGCCACTTTTAAAAAGAGGCACCTTTTTGAAGAAGAATGGCTAAAAAGCCTACAGGAATGTGAGTGTCCAGATCAGCTGTGAGTGATGTCAAGAACCCGTATTACTCGCAAGCTATTAGGAGGGTTATAAACTGCTCAGTGTCTGTTTACGACCAACATGTAAACACATAAACATGATGAACACACAAATGTAAAAAGCACTGTTTCGTAAACAATCGGGGTTTTATAAAAAATTTCATCAAGAGATCACTGATCAGATAACGGTGCACGATTAAAGTGCTCGTACACGTGTCAAAAATCGATATCCTGCGAAAGAAACGTAACTACTACTGTCAGTACAACGAACTTCTTGATGTTCATCAGCTCAATTGAAACAGATGAAATCAACAAGACCAAACTTCTTTGACGCAGTCACTTGCTTACTTCCCGTTGGTCTACGTATCGCTGTTGCGTAAACCAGTCCTTGTGATGACAATTTGAGCCTGCGCATGCGCTTGGCGTTGATGACGGAAACAAGATTGCCACACTTCTGTCATACTTTAAAACCATTCGCGCTTCCCCCCATTCCTTATTCAAAGAAAACTTGAGAAGCATTCTGAGAAGTTACGCTCTGATCGCGGATCTCGTGTATCCTGACATCGTAACCAAATGAACTACGACTTGTGTGGCGGTCTTCCGGGCAGTACACTTTATACGGCCTGAGGTGAATATGCAATAAATCATCTTCATCGGTCACCCTGAATTCTGATTCTAAAAAATTATGATAACTACCAACAGTACAGAGATGAGTAAATAACTATTATATAAAGTGCACGAAATTCAAGCGTCAAGCCACTGCTCTTTGTGTTGCATTTCGTAAGCGGTATTAGTGAGACCATGATGAGGAGGGTCCCATTCGCTCATACATTTCATACCACTTTGAGTAGATATTATTTTTGTTTGCAGCCGTTGCATTTATCCGCTTGAATTGTCACAAGATGAATTCGCCGGGATGTATCAGTTGGACTCAATTATCAGAGAACAGTTTGGTGCAGGAATTTGCATTAGGTTCATTGTGTGACATTTTGTACATTTTGAGGTACTGGAGTTCGCTTTCATAACCGACGGTTGAACAAATCACGTGGCCCACATCATCATCATCATCATCATCATCATAGACAGCAATACATCAGTGGTTAACACTAATGCTTAACTGCCACACAACCATGAAGAAACAGCAAACCCTATATAGAAAGACCGAGAAGGAAAAAGAAGGGGACGGGAAGGGACCTAACTACTGAAAAAGACTACGTCCCTATTCAAACATTCAGCATCAAGGTGCCTACACCTTGCAAACAACACAACCGAGCTGCAAGTGAGTGTCCTTGATCTGTTAGCCTATTTTGATCGTTACATTCGGTTATGTAACAACAAAATGTAAGACTTCAATGAACAAGCTAGTGGGCAAAGTGGGGTGCCGGTCAGATTAACTTGATCTCACATGAGGCTTCCGTTTCCGAGGACGGAGAGTCGTCAACAAACCAATGGGTACAACGAGTGTATTGAAGCGTGGACACTGTCGTTATGACTGCACAACTCAGCGTCTCAAGCATCATTGCAGGTTGAGGATAAGCTCTTTGTTGGCCTGTATGATATTTGCCTATTATACTTCATCGTCGTCCTGCTGATGGGGTCCTAAACTAGGGTCAATTACGCTCTTATTAGTGTATGGTTCTTGTGACTCGGTCAGTTTGTGCTTGACGATGAGGTAGCTTCCCACCAAAACTCAGGGTGAACATGGCACATACCGTTTTGCGGTCTGAATGCAGACAGGTACTCCGGAGTGACTTGCAATTCTGGAGGCCGTCATGCCACTGATGATTGTGACTATATGGTCGATTTCTGTTCACGGTTGACTTGGTGATGGAGTTCACCAGATGGCGCATTGACGCCTAGAATGCTGAAAATCAGCACACGCTATGAACACACTGTTATAAACACAGGGCTGCAACAACACTTCAACCGACATAATTTTGAAGATTACTGTAAGAGTTTGGGTTATCTAAGTCGAGCTGGTGTAGAGGAAATCAAAACTAATTATGGGGTTATTTACGGTTCACTGGAGAGACACGAGGGAATCGGTGAGTGAGAAATACAACTGTAATCGCCCTGCTCAGTCCCGGTGAGTTTAAAAGATGTGAAAGGAAGTTTGGAGAACATTTTGTCTCCGATTATTTTCCTCTGAGCCAATGATACAACAATTCGACAAACTGCGGTTGTTGAGTGAACAGGACTAAAAGCGAATCATCTTAGTGTTTTAAAACGATTTTAGGTGAGAGAACATTATGGAGTCAAACTTGACTCTGGCAGTACTCAGCAAAGCGACAGGACGTCACGATAACCGTGAATTCCAAAAAATGTACAGTGAGTGTAGTTTGCACGTTTGCAGGCTATGTAACTGAATTTGGTTCACTTCTGCCACAGTCAGAAAGCAAAATTAGGCTTTCGGGATGGACAGAAAAGTAAGAGTTGAGGTGGAAAGCTGTTTCAAACAAGACAACTAACCCGAATCAACAGGGGATACCAAGACCAAAATTTAACTGAACGTACTGAGCCTCTGTCATCAATCCTGTGTGAATCGAAATATTTGATTTACATAAGCTGATTATTACTCACAGCTGATCGCAGGCTTTGCCTTGCCATTGACTTTTCAGCGGCCACTTTCGAAAATAAACACTACACGCTGGTTTTGCTCTTTTCGAAGCTTCTCAATGGTGCATATCCTTGGCGCAACCAGAAAATTAACTTCCGACCACGCCTTCTCGAGGCAAATTTGTTGACCACCGCACCATGGCATGGCCGAATTGTCAGATGCAAAGGCCCAGCCACCAACGATTTTCACTATTGCTCAGATTTTCTCATCGCCTTGAGACGAACCAGTAACTATCGTGCTAACTACACATATATAGTTAAACTAAGATATTTATCCATGCTTGTCATTCATTGGAATATATTAGTAATCACGGAATGCGTACACGAAATAAGAATATGGATGCGTGTGTGTGACAAGACATCTATGATTCAAACAGATATCGTAGTGTGACGTGAGAGTAATTACTCTTTTAAGTGGTGCCATTGCATCGAACCGAGTCAAGGTACAGATTATGTGTTCCAATGTGTGCCGATAGCCGAACACTGACATGCCCACATTTGGCGATTGAGCACAACTGTTATTTGCTGCCATTCAGTGAATGAGGTGGTGTAGCATTGTGCACGGGTGAGTTAGACGCACTCACTTGTTTAAGGTGTACTGGACGTGTGTTTTTGAAGATAGCATGGAGGTTGTAACGAGGCAGAGAATGAAATCTGTATCGTTGATCAGTAAAATATGCAGAGCCAAGAGCTGAGCGTTTTGATCACATTGACTAGGGACCAATAAATCAGTCAACTGTGGGGGTTTTCATTACGAATTTCGAAAACAGGGAGCGCTTTAATGAATAGATGAATGGCGGCTGCTAACGAGCACCTAGAGGTGTGGGAAGTACCTTATGTCTGAACAAAAGACCCTCAAAGGTGTGCAGTTCTTCCTCAACTGTGCATCATATTGAGAACATTCATCCTAAGGAAGCTTAATTAATACTAATGCGCACGTTATACCTAGGCACCCACATAGCTACACAAGAGGCTGTTTAACGTTTCCATTGCATAGTCCGAGATTAACAGTACTTTAGGTGAAGTTCAACCCATTTTTATTTTTGTGGAAGAGTAACTTTTTCCTGTTTTGCTCCCCTGAGGAATCAAGAAATTCTTATCCAATAATGAAATACTACATTCCGATCAAACGTTTTTGGGATTATACTGACAGGCCGACAAAAAGGTTCACACAGTATATGGAGCGCACTAGTACACTCTTTATTCCAGCTAGTGTAGTTCGCGGCGATGATTAAAATTGAAGCTTGAACACACTTTTGCTCATCACTTCAGTCAGGCAGCAATACTGGTTGTGTAGCAACCAAAAAGTAACTCTGGAGTGTTCCAAACGAATGGGCTTCTACAGTTCATTTTATAAGATCCCACTCCCTAGACTACGCTGCGTCGTTCAAATTCAACAGTTACTCAAAATCACCTATTCGGATGATTTTCACCGTGACACACGTTTTATTCGATTTCAATTTCGGCGTGCTGTTGAGTTTATAAGCTGGTTAGTGGTAATTAGTTTATGTCCGAATCTTAATGCTTTTCTAGTCTAGCTAAAAATTTCCCTGTGAAGCTGTTTGCAACCCGCGACCTGTTGCATTGCCATGACACATTAATGTCTCCTTTTCGGTAGGGTGAAGAGGCCAGATTCTTTCTGCTAGGCAGCTTTTGACTAACTAGGAAGTGATAGAGAATAAAATGCAAACAGAATCATGTGGCGTCTTTATGTCAGTGTCATTTAGATTGGTCCACCCGGACCCCACCAATGTTGTCAAAACACTTTTCTCTCCGCTAGTTTTAATTCAGGTTTGTAGAAAAAACCTTGCCTTACGTCCGCGGCGGACGCTTTGGGAAAGATGGTTGCGCGCTCAGAACGACTAGTGGAGGTAGCATCGACGACACGACGAACCTGACGACTTCGGAGGCCAGATGAATAGCTCCTACCAAACCAGAAATACGGACGTTATGGAAAAATGACGATGTTCAAGGGGTACTTTCTTTTGAAGGCATATTCTGAAGTAGGCCGTTAATTCTATTGTGTCCTCAAGAGACGTTTGGGCAGCAAATTGGTTTATCGCGCCAACTTCCGTACAGGTCATGTCAAAAACTAAACCACAAACGCGTGCACTCATTTGCACGACAGATATGCACTCACATACATTGGGTGACAGTACGTTGTCATTCACCTTTGCGAAAGTTCTCACACAACACGCATACACGGTTCCGATATTCTCTTCTTGTCCGTCGTGTTCGGGGCTTGTCCTCTTCTTCCTGAATGTCGCCTGTGTGTAATACACTACTTGTGAGTATTATACTAATCACAACGAAACTGCCTGTTATACAACAGTTCAAATTCCAGATAGCTTCCGATTTTTCTAACTTTTGTCGGTGATCTTTCACGCGGGCTTCTGAGTGGAATGCAAACGTCTTCCCTGCACACAGACCAGTTTTAGTTAGGTGCTTAAAGGCAGTCGACCAGCGAATCCATACTCAGTGCCATCCTTGTCATTTTTAATGGTCGTTATTTCAATAATATAAACGATAAGTTTGTGTTCTGTAGTTGTTGCACGCATTTTCGTACTACACTTGTACCGGAAGTGATTTTCCAGTCCGTTCACCGCTGTCACACTCGTCAGTCAGTTAGCCCAATTTCATAGTCTGGTCAATAGCAGAATTCGGTCGCCCAGTCCAAAGTATTGCGTACGGAAAAAGATCTGGGTCCTACGATTGTCGTAGCCCTGGTTACCTAGTTGACAACTTGGGAGGCCTGGTTGGTTACCTATTTGTTCTCCTATTCCGAACCACCTACCGTAAGCTGCTTTGGAGTTTGATGGTTTGACAACCACAACGATGTAAATGTTATGTAACTGGCCCGATGACTATTAGCCAACAAAACCAGAACTGGGTGTGTTGGCCTTCGTGTGCGTGGCAGTGTTTGAACATTGTCATTGTCATAAGACCATTACTGTCAGACAATCATTGGTGCAATAACTGTAGCCCTCAATGATTACGTCAAAACCTTAAAAAGACATTATCAGATTATGCGCTGCGCAGCAAAATTTCTTATTTCCAATGGATCTTAGAATATATATTATAGATATAACTAATGAAATGTGACCTGATTACTGACGCTTTCAGAGTAAAGTAACAGTATTTGTACGAAAACTTAAAGGTCAACATCGGCTACGGTGTGCAAACAGTTTTCAGACCATCCTGAAACTGTGGTTTGACAAAACAAAATCCCTTCTGCAGTCCTACAGCTATCTGACGGATATAAGTTTATCTGTATTGGATAAGATTAATACTTTTAGACTGCAGTATGTTAGCGCTGATAACCATGCTGATAACCATGATAGCATATCATTCGTCACCAATATCATTTCCGACAACGCTGTTCCATGCTAGCTAGTGAGTCGAGAAAACCATAACAATAGTACTCTGGGCGATACTATGCAACTGCAATTTTTGGAAAAACAGTAAACCTTATGTAGAGGCACAGGAGTATTTACAATCGCTATTTGGACGGCTTGTGTTCTTGCATTTTGAATGGTCAATTCACCGCATCTGACGCAGCAGCTGAACACCGTTGTTTTTTGATTGTTTGGCGCCGATCGACCACAACTCCGTCTGCAGAGGCTTATGCGTGAATTCTGATTTGCTGAATCTTCTCCAATCGGTGAACCGCTCCACCCCAGTCTCATTACACTCTGTGATCTTATTTCCTAAGTGATGCCGGTAAGAAAAACAAGAAAGTTGGTAAGACTGTCCGATGGCCGTCCTGTCTTATCATAGCAAACTTCCGGAAGCCTGGAAGACATGCAACCTAACGTTAATCTTCAGAAGATTGATAGCAACAAAAGACTCATTTATTGTTCCGAAATTCCGAGAAAGCCCTGTCAAAGAGCATCTGCGGACTTATATCACATAGCACACGCTATCGCCCGTAACGAACACGAATTTCAAAAACTTTAACTACGCAAGAAACCCATTTGAAACGAAGAAGTAGTGGGCTGAAGCAGCTGATAACCTATTGTGGTCAGGGCTCTGGATTTTACAGAACCTTTCACTAGAGCTTATATATAAGAATTCCCAGGTATGGCGTTAATGCCTTTTTTCTTTGGTGGCCCGTGGATTATCTCAAGGATCAATTCTTTAATATAAATATAACTGATGTGACGTATGACTGACACTGACGATTACCAAGCTTCTATCCTAGGTTCAATGTTGTTCTTATTGTTTTCCTTGAACGACCACAAACTGTAAGGTACCTGAAGTAGTTGTAAGGTGACAATAAAAACTGAGGAGTACTGAATGCTAGAATGACAGTGTAAATCCTTGAGCCACAGTTTGCCGGCTTCCAGTTAACCTATCTAAAGTTATAGCGATGCACGTGAGCTGCTCCTGATGCACTGAGTACTTTGTTGTTGCAAGGAGCTGAGCACCACATTCCAGAAAGAAATCTGAAGAGTAATCCTTTCACAAGACCTAGATCGGTATTCTAACAGCAACCTGATGACGAGGGAAGTAAACACGACCCTCGTTCTTGAGCTTTATTCCGACATACGGCCCACCAATACACCTTCAGTTTCGATTAAGTATTCAAGTTTGTGGGCCAAACATTATGGGAAACTATATCTGACCGGAACAGTACGAAGCTTATCTAAATCTGTAACGTTATTTAAACTTGATTTTCATCCACTATCGTCGAATCAGTGTTTATTTTAGTTCGGACCAGAGGAAAATTCAGCAGTTGCCGCATTAATCGATGCACATTTCAAGACATATTTCAAGTCAAAACCTCTGTGATTGCTCAGTGAATCTACTTTATTCATTGGTAACGGTATGTCCGGTATAGAAAACCCTTCTAAATCTGTCGTAATAACCTAACTAGTAAATGATATGAAGTAAGGAGTGATGCACACATTTGTGTTGCTACCCCAAGTCTGCGAAGAGCTTGACCGTCCGAATCATCCTAAACCAAGCTGTGACCTGAAATAACAGTGCAAATGTGTGATTGCCTGTCGATTGTGGAGGTCACGCTTAACTTTCCGTAATCAAGTCTACTCAACAGCTTAACATGATCTATCCTCTTACGATCCTTACCATTTTCATACAGAAATAGTTTTCACGTTCTGTCTTCATTCTGTGCTTACTTTGTAACATATAACACAGTCAAATGTACAGACATTTTAAGCCTTCTCCATCCTTTTAGGTTCCCAATGAATGATTAATTGCAATGAGCAACAATGCAATCTACTGACAGAGAGATGGAGTGATAATGGACTCGCCTCCAGGTCCCCTGTTGGCTGACGTCTACATCAGCAAAGTAGAAACTAGCCATCGAACTAGTCATCGAACAATTTACATGTTACAAACGATATGTTGGTATTTTTTGCATCGTCAACGAAAAATGTAACATGAACAGAGTTGTTACGGCTTTTAACTGAGCTCATAGCAGTATTAAACTCACCGAGGACAATTCACCAAGACAACAGTGGTCTTTATACTTGGGCACAGTAAGAAGGGAAGATGGTCCAAGCCAACGAAATGCGTACAGAAAAAGAGACTCACAATGGCTAGTACATTCACTTTGACATTTTCGTTCCGCTATTTCAAAAGCGAAACGTAACACGATTTCTAACGGATAGGACGTTAAAAATCATTGTCTTTAAGAAAGATGCTTTCCAGACTGTCTACCGACTGCCAGGGCATCGACTAAAAATTATGAGATACCGAATGTTGACCGTTGCCATGCCATTAATATCCGATTGCTGAACCCTGACCTCTGGGCTCAGAAAAAACTCATGCGGACACCTGTTTTCCCTTGGCCTACAACCATGGCTGAGACTAGTGATTGTGCACCTGATAACAAACACGCTGTCCGTAACCTCTTTTGACCGTTTTCCTGAATCACTCTAGTTACTGTTTTCATATTTATTGATGATCAAGCACGAAAATCGATTCCTATTCGTTACGTTGTCGTTCTCATTACAGTCAATATATGAGCATATAAGTAACGTTTGAGAATATATTGTTTTTTGGTGGTTGGTTTTACATATCCCAAAGTAGCAACCTCAGAAAGCATATGTATATGTCAGGTGAAGACTGTATTCTTTCATTTAACTTGGGAGGTGAATATTCCAAACTTACACAACCATGTTTAGGGTGGACAAAATATTTGATAAGGTTGCTAGTTCACTAGTCGTGTCAATTTGCTTGCAAAATTGCCAGTATTCGTAAGAATCCGTGATGAGTCTGAGACACCAGAAGAACCGTTCGAAGGGGTACGCGTCTAGATGGTTTACGAGGGAGTATAGGTGAAGTTGCAGATACACGTTTAGAAAGGTTGAACTAACAGTGATTGGCTGTTGCAAAAAAGGGACTCACATAATTTGGGATGCCGAAACACAATACGCGCAATGAAAGCGGAACGGGAAGCATTGCCAGAGTCGGGAAAATGTCTCATGGACCCAAGAAGGAAGTTGAAATCCTCAAATAGAATTCTAGGGGAAAGTGCTGGAATGTGTTATGATCATTTGGAGTATGCATTCGGGTATTCATGCGTTCACAAAACGGATTATTTGAGTATAGTGGACTGAATACGGTTTTGGGAGTAAAACTTTATACATACTCCATACGTTAGTGAAGTTCATTGTTTAGACGGAACAACCACGTCAACGTATGACTGAACGTAACAGCTGGATATTCAACAAGCTGGAACCTTGAAATAATCTTATTTTCCATTTTTATTTAGGGACAATGAGCAAAAAGCCTGCAACGGTATGCCACTTAGAGAATGGAAGATAAATTGGTAAAATTACTCAACAAATGTTTCGCAACTTGTCACTCACTGGCAAGAGTTTTAAATGCTATGAGTTGGTTAACTAGGGTGATTAAAATACATGCTCACAGGCTTTTAAATTATATCTTGTATCCTTATTATGTTATATCCACGTTACATAAGCTGCCGGGAAAGTAGAGATACCGGGTCCATCCCACAGAATACTTGTAATCTGACCGAAACTTCCAAATGTTTTTGGTATGCAAAATAATACAACGGGACCTGACAGAAACAATTTTCATTGGGGAACTTATTGAGAAAATCCCAGACTGGGTTAATTAAAAGAGTAAGAGGTCGAATGACCAGAAGATAAAATTACTAAACCAATGCGTTAGGGTGTACAGTGGAGATATTTTCAAAATACCTAGCCTGTTGATTAAACCCTTCGAAATAACTGCGCAAAACTGGTCTTAGTCACAAGTTAGCGTGCTGCATATATAATCCGGAGATCTTAAGGGTAGCACCCTCAAGTTGACATCACATTTGCGACATCCTTTTTAACCTGTCTAGTACGGGTACGCATTCGAGTGCGTGCGTAAGCGTCAAGGCTCGGTCTCTAGCATGGAAAAGGTCGAAGTTGGCTGATGGTTTTCATTAAGAACCAAACTTAATTTCGGTGGCTGAAAATGAAATTCACTTGAATACAATGGCTAACCTAGTGACACTTTTAAATTCCTGAAAAAATGTTCGATAAGTGAAATCTTATCTCTACCTGCTGAAGGTAATCAACAAGATGTGTTTGAAAACTACATCCTAATCCAGTTTGTTTTTTTAGAACCTTCCCAGGAGGGTAGAAAATATATGAAAACTTCTCCTTAGTTTTAACTGACCATGATTTAGCAGTGAGCTTATCGAATAACAGCCATTAACAGAACATAAAGAACATTACCCTGTACACGATTTGCTTATGAGTAGAAGGTTTATTATCTTCGATTTTCTTCGAAGTGGTATCGATTTTTTATTATTTAGTTGACGGGAAATGGTCCGAATGGTACGATTGGACACAATGTCCGGCAGAATGTGCATCAAATATGACCTCCCAAAAAAGTTTCGGTCACAAAATGGTTAGACAGAAAGGCGAACTCCTATGGGACAACTGCCCGCAGATGTGTCTGTTGCATCATGCGCAGCGACAGCGCCATTGCAACGCGCCCAAACCGCGGGGCGGTGGTCGACCGTGCCTTGGGGATGCGGTGGAGAGAATTTCGTGCATGGAGCTCTGCAAAAGTAAGCAATTTAACATACGACAGTTTTTTCAATCGCATGTTTTGTGCAGTTGAATAAGTGTGGAACGTTCTACCATTTGAACATCGGAAACGATCGATTAACAGTCCGTGGTGGTAGGCCAGAGTCCGTGGCGAATGTTTATTTGAGTGACTATGCTTACCGCTACACTGAAAGACAAAGGGAAACAACTTTTGTTAGAGGGTTATAATAAGATATTTTAAACTAACGAGTGCCTACTGAGTTTTCTGAATCGAATCAAAATTTTACTGCACAACTTCGTTCCTGCAAGCAATGGCGGAGAGGGTTTGAAATTTGGTATTTAGACCATACTGGTTTTGAGCTGTCGTTGTGAAAAAATTGAAAGAACTACGGTAAATCTCGTTACAAAGTCACAAGTAAAATGATGGACTGGACTCACCAAAAGTGAACAGTGTTCATGAGACGTTCAACAATCTTGGGAATTATTCGGAGTGTCCCAAGCGCAGTTCATGGTGCGAAACCTTGGAACTGAAATTTAATACACCAGTGGAATACTTTTTCTGGCTGCCAGTTATCGGTTTTGAAGGAAAAACTGAGTTCTATTCAGAAGTGTTGTGCCCACTTTTTATCAGGTAAAACAAGCGTGTACAATGCAGTCTGATGCAGCAGTCACGTGAGATTAGCAGAATGAAGTTTAAAAAAACTGATGAAAACACTACACTGTTTCTTAGGTTGATTGTCTGGTCTATAAGCTTGTCATCACCAATTAGGCCACCACGAAGGCGGCGCCGTGGCTCCGTTATTAACTGATTTGGATGTAACGGCGTAAGTTAGTATATACAGAGAAGACCGAATTGCTACTTCGAATCCAACCAAAGTCCAGATTTTTCGCAATCGGGTCTCTTCTGAATTATCAATGCTGCCAAACTACTTGCCGAAAAATATGAAGTATTTTATGAGTCGAACGGAAGTAATAGGTTATATGAGTTCATCCGCCTATCACCAATATGTGTAACCATACGATCCCGGAGGCTTCGATAAATTTGTTCTGGCTGTTTTGTGAAGTTGAAATGTTTTCAATTTATCTACCATGTGCTTGATGGCGGGGGGTGGGGTGAGGACACACCAACGCGGTAAGCTTAAAACCACCTTCGGAAATCAAAATCACTTCATCATTCCCAATGATTGCGCTTCTTGCACACCCAGTTTAGCCGGTTTGGACGTTGAGATGCCGATACTCAGTTCATATTTGCTGAACACAAAAAAAACATTTGCCTTGGGAAAAATATTGGAACAGAAGTGGAAATGCAGTTGGTGTTGTTGTGATTATTCGGTTTTCCTGAAATAAGTTCCTTTGAAATTAGCTACTACTTACTACTCTATATAATCCTTAAGGACACATCTATACGTCGCCTTTAAGTGCTGCTTACGAGGTAACCGAACATAACTGTTTTCTGACTACGCTGTTATCGTTTAATAGTAGCCTTCAACCCATCTACAAGATCAAATATTCCGTTATATTTAGAAGCTTGTTAGCCTAATGGATTTAGAGGTATTCAATTTGTTTCGGGTCGCTGTAATAGAACGGCCAATCTATTACACGCGACATCCCTGAAGGAAGCGAGGTACTGTCACCCTGGACATTGTTCCGGGAAATTGTCCTCCTGGAAAATGACTTTGGTTAGTGTGTGTGATGTGGCAGATGGGACTTGCTGACGTGAAAACTGGATTTTCATTCAGTACCTACTGAAGTAAACTGACTCACACTTTTGGCTGTGAACGCAGCACAAAGCGCCAGCGACGGCCTCCTATTCATTTTTTTCCAGTAGCACATCATCGCATGTTTGCACCGTTGTCACTACCACTTACCTGAATCAGCTAATCCGATAGACTGAGAATTTCTGCTTGAGTATCCTCAACACTGGGACCACTTTAAGTGGTGTACTTAGTTTATGATGGAGCGAAACTTACTTTTTACGTTTTGGTAATTTTAAAAACAGTCGTTGAAGTTTCCTTCAGGCGTTCTGTTAAAGCCCGCCCCACGTGTGTTTTTACCTTAAGAGGAGTTGGTAACGTATTGAACTTCAGTCCGCAGACTCTTGACGTGTCTCACTCAGTGAAAAGTTGACTGTTGTTCTGTTTATTTTCATTTCCTCTTGCCGATTAGCTTTTTGAAAAACTAAGGACAGTAAACTCCTATCTTTAAGATTCACTGAGCTATCCTCTGTGAATTCAGAATCACGTCTTTCTCAAAGATACGCGAAGTGAAACCGTTTGCCATTTGAACAGTTCAGATACCACTGTTTAAACAACTGTATACCTAAAACTATGCGAAACTCTTACTCGTCCAGCTCTACAGATTTGCCGGATCAAACTTGGTGGACAGAGTCTTACTGGTGTTCATAACAAGTGATCTTATTTTCTCACCTGGTGCAGGTGTTGTGTTTAAGGGAGGAATGCAATGTTGCCACACTGACGGAATTACGGTTATGTTGTTATCGAATTCGGAGTACTTCTGATTAGTTCTGAGGGAACAAGCGGCTTTCATACAAAGTCGGCGTAGGGGCTGGCAGTGACCTGATTTTATTGTCAACCGTGTGATATTGAGCGGAATTATAATTGTGTTTCGGAGTACGGGTCATACGTTTTTCTTATTTGGAGTCGCCAAGGAAACCCAGTGAGTTAAATAGTTGTATATCAAAAACTTGTCGGTTTCAGGTCCATAGAATCTCAAACTATGAACAACAGAGTAACGAACAAGGCAGATTTTCTGTGTACCACATCAAGCCAATTACCGCCCAATAAATGCAATAACTGGGAGATTGCTGACTGGGAGTGCGCTAACAACTGCGCAATGACTGCTCCAAACTGTGAGTTTGGTTGACTGTCAGCTTGGATAGGCTAACTGTCTGCACGGAAGTCTTCTGAGTACGGGGGTTGGGTTTTACAACTAAGTCAAGTTTCAAGTTCTTACAGTCCTCAAACTATTCATGAAAGCTTGGTGGACACTCTGAAAAGCTTCATTCTTACTGATAAAGTGATTAAAGTCGATCACATGTGCATTTGATGCCGTATTGATCATGCTGTTCACATATATGATCAGAATACGATACTCTTTAAGGGTAAAAAATGAGCATACACAAAAGCTGGAAGTACAACACGGAAGCCTGTCTTCGCTTCGTGGTATGGTAATGGGGCCGAATGGAAGTTCACAAATAATTGGATTATTGTAAGATCAATTGTTTCACCTAGTAACTTGAGCTCCCTTGGGCTAACTTCAGCCACTGGATCTTCTTTGCAGGAGACTAATGAAACGGAAGTTCCCGTTCACAGGAACTTATACAGGTTTCAGCTAGATTGTTTGCATCTCATTTTGGCATTACCTATCGAGCTGCCGCATTGGGTAATAACTTCTCACAGAAGTCTTAATTCGGCATGTACAGTGTCATTGGTGCAGACCTCTCTCCTCTGTCTAGTCAGGCACCGCATAAAGTTTTTATTCTAACTTATTAGAATGAAACCGTTAAAATAAACGTACCGACCACTTAAAGTGCTCTCCCTTTACACTTGTTGAAATGAGCCATTTTTCAATCTCAAGATGGTACTAACCTAAAACTTCGTGTGAGTGGTGCCCTCGGACTCGTGATGAGCTTAACATCGTTATGCGGTGAGTTTACGATAGACGAAACACTGTTTACGTTGGAGTCCATATTAAAAAAACTCACGTACAACATTTGCATAGTATTTATAAAATGCATATTCGTTACAGGCTGCATTTAACTGATCAGCTTTCAACTTGTGCCTGGAAGTGTTCGCCAAGAGCTGCCTTATAAATGAGCCGACTGCTACTCCACGTACATTCGTTGTCTGAAAAAGTTCGCTTGACTGTCACACAAGGGAAGCGTGCATCGATTTTGTCTTGTATTCTTCATAACATTGGTAAGCATATTCGGAAGAAGGCCAAATAGCATGCAAGCAGTATAATGAAATGAAAATGCGACATATTTGGTTTGATTGTCGTAATAACGATGAGCTGACAATCTTCTCAAACTTGTTGCACATTTATTGACTCAACTTTGTTAAACACATCATAATTAAACAAATGTGGTCAACCGTCTCTGGGTTTGCACAAGCTTAAGCTGATGAGATGCATTCAAAATATGTTTGGCGTTACAGAAACAACTAGTTATCCGTGTTGCATTGATTACCTTAACGGCATCTCATCCTGGCTTCTCACTAGTTGTGTCCGTCATGGAATTCTGACATTCAGGTTGTGATATATTCATCTTTAAGCTTTTCATCGCTGTGGCGACCGAATACATCTATTATGCAAGCGATAGTGTACAAAATAAATTTGCCTTGACAGCCGCTACCCGCAGTAACAGAAACAGCGGAATTAAATTATTGTTTTTCTAATGCCGTTGTGTTATGGACCTTCCGGACTTCCGAATATATGGTAGACTGACGGTGTGGAGCTAAGCCACTCAAACATCAGGTGATTCATGCTGTCTCTCAGGGATGTTAGTGGCCAACTGACTTCCAGTGTCACACTTTTGTGTGTCTGTTATGTTGTTTTTTCACGTTGACCAGTTCTGTCTTGGTTTGAGTGCAAAATTTATTTTTACAATTCTTTTCACCCAACATTTTCCCGATAGGAAATCTAATATCTGGAGATAACACGAAAACCGAACGGAACATGAACAAGAGTTTATCACCCAAGGAGATTGGTTTGGTCTTATTTTTGGCTTTGGCGATTCTACTGTTCTTGTGTTCTGCGTCCATTGTAATTTTTCTAATCTCGCGTACACGTTGCAAACCAACAAAAATTGGCAATAATCCTGCACGGTATACGTCAAGCACTAATCTTGACAGTTCTATCAGATATGAGAAAACAACACCGAGCATCCTAGCAACTGACGTGAATGGGAAGCATCTCTCCAACCATATCGAAACAACAAGCAGGGCTTCACATCGAACGCAGGCGAAGATATCGAAATCAGCGGAGCCATACCCTTATCGAAACCTTCAGCTTTTCAATAACGAACATCACGTTAGACACTTTCTCAAGTATCATGGTAAGTGGGATTTTGAATGAGGATAACCGTCTTCAGAAGCGTCACATATCATTCAATTTAAAAAGTGTTAATACGAAGGTAACCTATTTGTCTGATCAGTCTGTCAACATGTATTCTTAACTTTCACCGTATGGGTGAAAGATAACGGAGCTTTGTCGATGATATCTGGACACCGAATTATTTAGAAACTGCTAAAGTAAACGAAGGCTTGTTTAATCAGTCCGCAGCTATCGAATGAATTCTTCGAGCGATTTATTCATCACTATATTGTTAATGCGGAATTTTGAAAAGATTCGTTTACATAGTAATGCTACTTATGAGTAGCTCAATGCAAAAATCGGAAAACAGCATCATTTGTACTATATGGAAGAGCCAATTTTGTGGGTTTTTCTGCAATGAGCAACAATCCGAAGAATTTCATTTCATCGATGAGATGAACCTCATGCAGTTAAATAACTATGCAACCATTGCCCTACGGGCAGGCATAGGTGAACATACGACACTTCAGTCTTACTTTATGTGTAGTCAACGATGCTGTTTTCAACACTGTTGCTTCAAGAGATGGTGGACTTTAATAAAAGTGTAACCTCAGTCTAGCAATTGGTACTGAAGAAAATTGACTAGAAATTCCAGTCGAATTCGTGTGGTGTTATTCCTGTCAAGTCTCCTTCCAGTTGTTAGTCATTTCCTATGCTGTGATCGATTCGGTGAAACTCACTGATTAGTAGCATCAATTTTCAATGGCCATGGATAAATGAGTCCCTAGATATGTCTTTCGGTCGAAAATACCCATTGAAGTCATGAGAACGACAGAGTAGCGAACAAGACTTGTTTTCTGTGTTTGATCATCAGGCTAATTACAACACAATAAATATGACAACAGTGACTAATGTGAGTCAGATAAACGGTCAATATAGGTTAAGGACGACATGTTTGTTATCAGTTACGTGATCACTGTTCCGAATCATGGGCCTGACTGATTGTGGGCCAGGGGAGGTTGAGTGTCCGCACGAACTTCTTCTGAGCGCAGAGGTCAGGGTTACGCAATCGGATGCTGATGGCTTCGGCAACGGTCAACATTCGAAATCTCACCCCTTTTGATCGATTCCTTGGCACTCGATAGACAATCCGAAAAGCATCTTTCTTACTAACAGAATGATTGGAGTCGGTCAAGTGAGCAACAATCGCGCTTGAAACCGTTTTAGTCACACCACTGTTCAACCACGCAGGATGGTGTTCACGCACTCTGTCCGACAATCGCCTTGTAGTACGACCAACATATGATGCTCGACACGAGCAAACAAATGAGTACACACAAAAATTGGTTGTAAAACATGGAAGTTTGTCTTTGAGATGTGACATGATAACGGGCGTTGAACGGAAACTGATACACAATTGAGCGGCAAGGTAGGTTGTTTCGACTGACTTTCTTAGCTTTCTGGAGATAACTTCGGCCATAGGATCTCCCTTGAAAGGAAGACTAATAAACGCAAGTTTCTTATTCACAGAGGGTGCCTTAAGTTTCAACTCTACCGCCTGCATCGCCTTCTCGATGAAACGCGTTGGGTAGCCATTTTGCATGAACACTTCTTGTAGAAAGTCTAGCTCAGCTTGTAAAGTGTCACAGGTGCAGATCTTTAACGCTCTACCCGTCAGGCATCTTATGAGGTTTCGCTTTTGATTTAGCGGAACAAAACTGTCGAAGTGAATGTACTGGCCGTTCCAAGTCTGTTTTCTGTACACAGTTCGTCGGATTGAACCATCTTCCCTTCTTACTATACCAACATCCAAAAAGTTTATTTCACCATTGTTCTCTGACTCCTTGGTGAATTTAATGCTGCTATGAGCGGAGTTAAAAGCTGTCATAACTCTGTCCATGTTAGCATTCTCGTTGATAACGCAAAAAATATCATCAACATAGCGTTTGTAAAATGCAAATTGGTCGATGACCGCATCCAATTGGTTAGTTTCTAGTTTACTCATGAAAACGTCAGCTAACAGGGGACCTAGAGGCGAGCCCATTGCCACTCCATCTCTCTGTCGGTAGATCGCGTTGTTGAACAAAAACTGAACGTTACTTGTACAGAGCACCAGCAGTTCTCTTAGTTCATCTTTTGGGATGCCCACGTGTTTATTGTTACGCTCGATGTAATCGCATAGGTAGTCAATTGTCTCTTTCAGAGGCACGTTCGTAAATAGCGAGGCAACATCGAGTGAGAACATTCTTTGGTTGTTCGCTACTCTGTCGTTCTCAAGATATGTCTTTGGTGATGCTCTACTGAGACAGTTTATATCTGTAGGTCGTAGTCTGAAATTGACGGACAGCGTACGTAGAAGACATCTTGGTGCTCGAAATGTACATGGGTAACAGAGCTCGAATTCGTCGTCTTTAGAAACACCCAGTTGACCGGTCCTCCACAGATATGATTCGTTGATGTGGCCAAGTAAAGTGATTTGTCCAACAATACACAAGAGATACGTGTATGCGGTGATGCTTTTATCAGGTGTCCGAACCGTTTGGCATCTTGTAGCGTAAGGCAGGTAGGTTTGGAACATATTTTGGAACATATTTTATGTTCTTCAGACCGGAAACAAAAACATACGTTTTTTTATCTCATTTGGAAAGGAAAATTTCGAGTACAGTTCTCTTCTTGAGAGTGAACGAATCACTAAGTGAAACAAGCGAACAGATACGTTATACATGGTGAACCTCTCTAGGGCATCTTAATGCATTTCATCAAGCACACGATACAATCTGGTAAACTTTCCTTAATAAGATTATTCAAAATAAAAAAACTACAGTAATGCACACATCCGTGAAGACGTACACACGCATACTGTTGGTGGCTGGAGAGACACCTTCTTCACTAACTTACGTACAACATAATTACACAGAGCCCACCCAAATATCAGAAACCATTGATATTATGGTCCGAAAAAAATGAATGTCCACGTAATTTGTATGAAGACTGAGTTTAGATGTTGAGCCTCTAAACAATGAAAGAGTGATAACAATAACGCTTCAGTTTAGTGAGCTAGTTGATGGTTACATACATTCCACGTTTTGCTCATTAACTTTTTGACGGGTCTGATGTGAAACACAGGCAGCAGTACCACGTTAATCAATTGCTTGCCACTCACGAAGCACAACAGAACAACAGATTTCGTCAAGTCCTATGGCATTTCTCTAAAAAGAGCGTAGTGGTGGTCTGAATAAAATTGTTAGTGTGTATGGTGTCTACCATTGTGGAACAGTCGACGGGGTTTTAATAATTGCGGGAAGACCAGCGCAACTTTCTAGTGAATGGCTCTGAGTTATTACGGTTGTCATCCCACGTTATCATGAGTCACACAAAAGTTATTCAAGACTTATTGTTCCATATTTTGGACCACGGCAAACAGTCCTTCATTAAAGTATATCTACATATATCTTTGTTTACATGTTTTAAACATTCTTCGTTGTTCGCGCGGCTTAAAACGTTAATCAAAAATATTGTCCCTTGTCCAGAGAAACACTTATTAAAAACTAAGTAGTCTGCGCCAATTGATAGCTCTGAAATATTCGTAACAGTTTACTGTGACGAATCCGTAATCATGCTGTTGCTTTAACGGTTTCCGTATTACGCTTTCTTAAGTTACACATGAAGCAGTTCCACATTTTCCCATTCGTAAGATGGTAACTTTGTAAGCACATGCATGTTTAGCTAAGTCGGGGAGATGAACTGGATTCTCCAGACTCCTTCCCTGTATTCTTCTGTTTTATTAGGATATTGGAGTACAAGTTGAGTCTCGATACTAAGGAGTCGCAGTTTTCACATTCCCTTAATCACTTTAGACAGTCCTTCTAAAAAAGAATCGCCATGCTCAAACACAATGTTGTTAAATTTCTTCAGCAGCACAGTTCCTTGCATGTCCAAATTCCTGGGTTAATGGTAGCATGAAATGAAAGGGGTACAATACAGTGATTCAATTGGTTACATCATTTGGTGCATAGCAGTCATTGGATAGAAGTGGAACACATTTTATTGCATAACATAGAAGGAAAATTATGGCAGGCAAACGACTCAGACATATCCGGCTAGTCGGTCGAGAGTAAACGATAAATGGTAGAGCTAATGAGATACATTAATCGCGCTGACAAACCGATAGCGCTTAGGAGAACATTACTGTTTGAAATATATATGGAATCGATTGAGCATCCATGATTTCAGGGCTTGTGGTCAGTCGGCAGTTTGTGTTATGTGTAACGTTCTGTTAATGACAGAGAAGCTTCTCCAGGACATCTTCAGAAAGTACCTGAATCGACCATGACCGGACGATTACCGATTGATAGCCTGATAAATGCTCGTTAACCAACTAAGGGTAATGATTTGGTGCATCATATTTATAGTATGGTTATAACGGGTTCCACTGTCAGCCTCATCGAACAAAAACAGTTACGTTTTCACGTTGGATATCACTCATATTTGATTGCACCGTTCACATTCAGACAAGCATTCCATCCAGCCTCTTTCAAAAAGGACCACTATATCCCAGTTCTGCTCTTTTTAGAACCCGTCAGTAGTGCAGTTCCAGTGTGTTACTGAACTCACCTTGGGCATGACGTTCAGTTACTTTTGGTTGTGGATAGCAAACAAATTTCTGCTCCGCTTGATAGGAAACCCTGGTAAGGTCTGTTAAATCTAATGGAATCTGACTAGAATGCCTGTTTGAATGCGAAAGCTGATGGTAAACGTGAACGAAGTTAAACGGGAATCTAGTGCAATTCCCCGACTACTCATCAGTGCGAAAGCAGACATAATTAGGCAATAATCCTTGCAGTCTAAACCGTCAAACGAGTAATAATCAATGAATTCCCATTTTCACGTTTTCACCTTCAGATATATTGGTTTATCACGTTTGATCATGTCACCCACTTGTACAATAGAGCGATAGTACAAGGCACAGTTGAATGGTGCCAAAACTATACAGTACTTCACCAAATGTAATCCAAATTCTGGGTTTATTTACTAAGGTTAATAGATTGTTCGGGGAGTTCTCTCCAGTTTGCCTGTGGGCCTTCAGTTGAAACCAGTACCAAGTCGAAAGTGACTGAGTAAACGTCGCTGGACACATTGAAATAAACGTAGAAAACTCAGCTCAATTACGCATCGTAGCTTTTTGGCTCTTCGTAGATTGTTCACAGAATGGTTACAGGTGGAGCAGGCGACAACAGTCCAAAGACGTGAATTCTACATAGCAAACGTACATGACTGAGTGCACAGTAGCGGCATTTGGTTTCCCGATCGTTTGAATACAATTTTTTGAAGCAACTATATACACCTGTTGTACGAGTTTGAAAGCTGGGATACCCTCATAATTATTGAGCTGTGGAAATAAATCTACTAAAATGCCACTTCTGATCTAGTTTGATGTCCCGGTGACATTCGCATGTTCGAACAAAATAAAGCTTGTGTAGTAAGGCGGACAGCTTTGAGTAGAGATTAGTGTAAAAAGATAACTATTTCCTCTCAAATAACCCGACAAATTTAGTAGCAGTGCACATCAGAAGATTTTGAGTTAATTCAAATTCATGTCGTTTTCAACGTTTTTTTCTGATGTAAGCTCTTTTTCTGCATCCCGTAGAAACTGTACCACGCATGCGAGATCGATGTGGTAAACAAAATTTTGTCCACAATCATCCGCCGTCAGTGAAGAGACCGGATCTATCTTCACGGTTTCCAGTCACCGATTTCGAGTATTATTTGTGCACCCTGCCAAATGTTCATTTTTATGATATCACTCAAGTAAAATACACTGTGCATGAAGAGAAGGCAGAATTATCCTCCAATGTTCAACAGCTTAAAAAGTTAATCAGCTCCGAATGTGTACCATATAATCTACAGAGCCCAATCCCGAAACGTTATACCCCACCCAACACTTCTTCCTGTCAGTCTATTTTAATAAGAAAACTACACAAAGATGACGGAACTCAGTCCCAGTTAAAAGAGGTAAATAAATGCGATGAAAACGTTTCAGTCCGTATCAAGCTAAACAGACTTCCTTCGGATGGATCTACGAATCCGCAAACAAATAAACGGATGAAATTCAAAACCTTTGTCAGTGTGGACCAGAAGCCTACTGAGCATCAAGACTACTAATCAGAATATATAGTCTTTGGCCAATAATTTTTTATATGATAGTTTTTGTAGGATTCACTTATCCATAAAATACAGAATTATCTCTTCATGTTCTCGTTATTTTCATTAAAGGATTTAAAAACAGTGCTGTGTTTTCAATAAAATGCTACTTTAGATACAGTTGGTTTCATTCGAACATCCTTCACGGTTGATCGCAGATTTCGCACTCAACTGGTTTTTTTAGCCAGCATCCACTGAACATAGAAACTGAACTCCAGAATGGCCATTTCTACAGCTTGTAATTTGCGCATATGCACATCACGACCAGTAAGCGTATTTCGGCTTAAGATATCATGGTACAACTTTGCTGACTACTACACCAATGACCTCGCTTTTGGCGCTAACAAATTTCCACAGTCAAACGCTCAGCCGTTTTCGTTTATTAAGCGGAATTAATGAGATCTGAGATTTTGATTTTTATGAAAGATCTGTACTGTGGGTTAACGAATGCGGCTAACACGAAACAACAACGTATCCAGTCAGGGTGATGGAGCAAACTGAACAGTACACACAAGTTGACATCGTTAAACATCCCCATTTGATAAGCCGGTAATTTTCAATGTCTGGCCAAGAGTTCGACATGGTCAAGAAGACCTGGACTAGAGCCCAATTTTTCGGTGGTAACACGCATATGAGCTGTCGATAAGACCTATCGGCATCAAAACTCGAGCTGCGTATTTAATCCCAAAGGAGCTGACTCAAAAGTCTGTCGGGATGCGAAACGTGAGATTAATTGAGAGTGATGTTCATGCTGTACTCACCTATTTTTATGCTTTTTGGCGAGAACGGAAAATAGAAAAACGTGTTTCCGTATCCATGACATTTCGTACTGACCCCATTCAATGCCCACCACTGGGATCTAGTAGTAGCCAGATGCCGTTTCTGGATTGTCTGGCCTATAAGATAAGAGGAAGTCTCATGGCTGCTGGCTATCAGAAAACCGCAGACATATCTAATATTGTTAGGTGTTAACCCGCTCAGTCTGAACAGGTTTACGGTAAATTTTCATGCTCAAAGTTCCGTGGGTACTTGCGTCTGTGCGTTGATTCGGTCGACAAAAATATAGCACATAAAGAGGCAGTGGTTAAAAACAATTAAGACGAGTGCTCAACTCATTATTAACGACACGAAGTAAACGGAAAAGCAATGGTGTCACTCCGTTCAAGGAAGGGGCGTCAGAGGCTATTTACAGGGTCCTGAAACATCTGACAGGTCGATATTGTTTGGTGTGTGGTGAGGAGCACGGTGTTCTACACACTTCAGTCATGAAGATCTGGACCGGAGTTCAGTTTTTTGTCGGGGCCGGGTGACCCACCACTGATAAGGTCTGACAGTAGCAAAACTTGGGCGTAGTGTTAAGTTCTAAAAGGGTTTGGCTTGAAAGACTGTCGTAAGGTGAAAAGTGAAGTTAAATGAGGGCGATGTCCAAGTGGTACTTGCCAAACTTCATACGTACTGAGAGGAACGGAGAATAGAAGGCCTGTTCTCGTATACATCACGGTCCGTACTGGGTCCAGTCGTAGTAGTGAGAGAGAACGACACGATTTTCCCGTTTTCAGGATTCATCTCCCGTAGAATGAAAGCATCTCTGAATGTGGATCTTTTTCAAGTTTGCAGCGTTTTGGAAAATGAAAATCCACTGTTTGCGAGTGGAAAAAATAATATTTGTTATCCACAAAGGCTTTTACGCATCACCAAAAATAATCCGTCGATCCAGAAACAAATTGTGTATCCAAAACGGTCTATCTGAATTGGACTTTCGAAGGGGATGACATAACGAGATTATTAGGTCAGACACTAAGGAATTTTGTGAAGTGTACTCCATTCATCTCTACTGTAGGCATTAATAATCGAAAAACAGATTCGCGCTACCCAACCATTCCGACTAATTATACTTCCTTCTGTGTATACCAACAGACAATTAGCTGCAATAATTTCCATACAGTTGGAAATAATCGCATGTCGTAAACTCGGACAAAGAACCACATTCCCAGTAGGACCAAATTCCTGTTTCTGCAACAACATTGCGCCTGATTAACCCAGTATTAAGCTAACAATCCCACTCCATCACTAAGAAAACTTGCTGGGTTTTGTAAGTCACATTGTAGCGCGAAGGCGTCCAATAAAGCACAATCTTTATTGTCCAAATCGCCAGTCACATGCAACGCGTGCTATCTCGTTTGAGTCATAATTCCAACCCACAACACCCTCCGGTTTCCGTTCACACGTCATATGCACTTCTAACTGGTTTACGTGTGTGATTAGCGCCTTCTATCAGGGGGGTTTTCGTTTGCCACTCCTCGTCTGTTTGTACGATTTCCTGGCTCGTCCGGCTGCTCGTGATGTCCGCCATCCACCCAACGTTGGCCTTGACCGTATTCCAACATCGTGTCGAGATGTTCCTCTAAATGTTGGAGAAATCACGCCTCCGATCTGGCCATCCGTCGTATTTCGCCTGCCCTGCTTCGCCTGTTGGTCCGATCCAGTCGAGCGATGACTCATCCGGTCGCGCACGTTGTTCTTGATCCGATCGCAGCAGGCTTTTGAACGTACCTTCCCCCGCGTTGAGGTATTCGGCCGAGCGTTCGAAAACTCGCACCTCCGACCTGACAATCCACCACAACATGCTAACTTCCAAAAGTAGAAGCTACTGGTAGTGATCCTGGGATTACCCCAAATTGTAATTCTGTATCCCCCCCATTTTTATCTTCCCAATTTATCCAGCGTTAACACATGCCGTTCACTCTTGGTTGAAACCTGCATTCGATATATCTCCAAATACCTACTCAGTGCCAAGAGTTGACGAGAATAAATATTTTTTAACATAAGTGCGTCAGTTGACTAATTATTGATGGGGTGAGTGGAACAGCAATGCTGACTAGTCAGGTCACAGTATCTTCTGCGAGATGTAGGTGATCTGGTTATATCCCACAGAGAACTCCGTAGAATAGACGGACGAGAAGCGATCGTTGTCATGACCCAAATAAACCACGACTACACACTCTCAAGTTTTCTGTTCCATTTTGTTATCTTAAATGCGTTTTACTCTTTGCTTCAGTGTGGCACGTTCTGGTCGGATTTTAAACTGAACAACCCACATTTGATTAGAGTCTGCATTCATGCACTTTTGAATCATCCTCTTTCAAAAGGAAGTATTATACCTAGCATCGCAATTTTCATAGTTCAGCAGTAGCGCGTATATACTTGCCAAGGCCTGGAGCTGAACACTGGATATATTTCCATGAAGCAACGACGTTGACTACTGCGCGTACTGTACCGATAGGCGTGATTTAAATGAGTTACAGAAAAAAAACTAAATTAAAACCCACAGAAGAACTTTGTTGCGAATTTTTACTTTTTGGAATCAAGGCAAATATATTTGTGAGTATGTGAACAGCCGAAACCAAACAGGTAAGTGCAAAACATGAAGTTGCTTCGTGTGCCTTATGGGTGAGGATTCAGCGTTTTCATAGGTAAGTCCTCATCAGACAGAACACAAAATATGTTAACTTAGGTTTACAGTTAATTATTTTACATAAACGTCCGTACTACTGAGAATCCATGTTGAGTACAGGATAACAGAGGAACCGTTTTTATAGGTTAGTGCATACACAGTTTTAAACAGGACCTAGTTGAGGGTGTAGGTGCACATTTGGAATGGCTGGGATGAAACTAATGACACAGATTGGACAAATTTTTGTAGGCAAGCGACTACCGTGCACTAATTTAATAGAACGCAATGAATGTGAAGAAAGCTGGAGTATGAACAGGGTTACAGTTGTAGAAGTGCTTCGTGAATTTAAAAAGAAGTTTTAATTTTTTGTTTAGAATTCCAGGGACAATTACATGAGGACAATCTAACCAACGAGAACACAAAGTTGACTGAAAAACTGGGGATAAGGCTATACCAAGTTAAAAACAAATACAGACACAAAGCATAGGACACCATTCATTTTGCATTGGTAAAAGCAATTGGAATTTGAAGAAATCACATCACAATGGGGCTCACATTAAAACCTGAATACTTAACAGGTTGAAAGCTAGGAAAAACTTACTGTTGAGGACATTCATAAAAAGGATGCTAGTAGTACGTCACATTAAGTGAGAAAAATGAAACGCCAATTCACTTAGACTTATTGAACGATGAACATTTTCTGTTAGACCGACTAGTCAATCCGATGAAACCATTCTACAGGTGAGGGAGGTTAATTTTTCTGCATAGTTCAAGAAAACCGTATCTTTTAGAATATACCTGAATCTTGTATGACTGAAAATTGAAATGAATTTCATATGGAGGTCACCCGGTTTAGTTGAAAACAGATGGTGACAAAAACCTGATAGAGAGATTTACCAATAGGTGTGTGAGCATCAACATAAGAACGCGTTTAAACCCAAAAATAGATGGGGTGCTAGATGATTTAGTGTTTTCTCCTTGTCTGCTTTTACACAAACAACTAAGAAACCCTGTCTGAAACAATCACCAGCAATATGAGAATGAAATCTTCATTAGTTGCGAACACAGAATTCAAAAATCAGATCACTTTGTGGAACACATCATATACTCACGTGTAGCTAACACTGGATAAATCTACGAATTCACTGATCTGTATATACATATATGTATAATAATAATAATGAAATCGTAACGAATTCGCTCTTATTATGGATCTGTAATAAGACTGAAATGGTTAAAGAGTTTCGGAATTTCTGTTTGGTGAGTGCCTCTATCCTCAATACGGTCAGAAAATCTTAAAGCACCCAGTATTTTCTGTGATTTCATATCGCAAGACTTTCAATGTTGTAACTATTGGTGTCAATTTTAAGTAGTCTATCAATGTGTACACTGAAACCGAAACATACATGGAGTCCATAACATTCCGAAACATTTTGCAACTTGTATAATATATGAATGTTGTCGGCAGAGTATTACTATACACTGAAAAGCAATATGATGTGATTGGTGTTTAGAGCTCATTATGTCCACTGGTCATATTAGGATTTGGTGGGACAAAACAAAACAACCCGGTTCACTACGTGCTGGCTTGAAAGACAGTTGTAACACCAAAAATCGATGAACCGTAAAATATTGTCAACTTATTTTAATGTGTGCTGACTGGGTCTGCTGGGGTCTGGGACTGCTGACTCGGTCAACTTGTTCTGACAAACCTGACTGTACTGTATGCAGCGGACTGCCGGGCAGGCACAACCAGAAGACGTCTATCACATCAAACGCAGATACACAACGGATGACAACGACGCAAACAACGGTTATGAACTGTCTCTACGTCTACTATTTGATACATTTTCCATACCAAGAGCAAAAACGGCTGAACCTGAACAACTTAATGCACCGTCGCTGGAGAGCAGTCCTGAAGAAAGACATTCAAGACGCACACGCCCCTCCCCAATCGTGACTTCAGATGAATCCTTACAGACCATCGCACATGTGACTTTTTTAGCAGGGAGAGGTGTACGGTCCATCTATGTTACGTTCCTGCATGTGCATCCACAGATGCACACACACAATCGATCGCTCACGTGATCTTTCCCGTTACACAGCTGCCGGTTGCAAAGTTCACGTGTTCACCCTGGCTAGCCTGCCCAGGAATGCTTTATCCTTTCATTGGCTTGTTATTGGTTAATCGATCCATCCGCTGTAAACTCCGTTCATTGTTGGATGTAGTGCGCTTTTCCTGCTGGTTTGGCCGAGATACACAAGGTTCCTCCTGCATCTCTTCAGTTCTCACTTCAGTAGTGTAGACACAGCAGTTGGTTCCGCGGAGTCCTTCAAAAAATGCGGCGCAGTTGATAAGGTTGACTGTCAGTTGCATGTCCCCCACTCAATCGACACGGTATTTTGACCCGCTAGTTGTTTAGTCCAGTTGACGATGTAGTTGTCTCAGTGTCCTCTCGGTGTCGAAGGCTCAGTACACGGCTGACCCGGTGCCAACAGTTTGGTTTGCTTTAGATAGACAAAAACATTTAACCGGGTCTTTGGAACATAAGGTGTGGCGTAAACAACGAGAAACAATTGTGCGTGATAAGTGTTTTGTAGCGTACAATCTGACAACGTCTGCTGAGCGCAATGTTGATGTTATTGTCTTTGGAGCGTAACGTCACGACAACCTCCACCTTTGGTAATCAGACTAATACATCGCTCAGAACACCAACTTTTGAATATCCTCCGATGAAGCAGAAGAGGAAGTCCGTTCTTCCAAGTGGAATTGGAGCAAAGATTATATAACCTTGAGATTATCGGAGTAGACCGTTTAAGCCCTCGAATAGACAATGTTCTCATTCATACATGATAAACTTTACAAAGCAGAAGCAAAGATGGCGAACTGCGTGAGCTGGATCCCAACAAATTTCGTTGCATCTCATTAAATACATACTGCAGTGCTGGCGTTTATGTAGTAGGGCCAAACAAGTTTAGTGAAGAGAAAATTCAATAACGATTAGCCAGCATGTTCCTGCTACAGGTCGACCTTAATACTGTCTTTGCTGTGGTAAAAAGTTTCAAGCCAAAGAGAATGAACTAGCTTTTTTATTCAGGATTCAAGTTGAGCCGTATGCTTCGTGCAACTGTAAATGATCTTACCGCCTGCTGTCGCTAATATACTCTCAATTAAATACCACCATAATGTCATAATTCTAACCAGAGACTGTGAGGGTTGCTCCGAAGGAGTGACGAAGTGGTCAGCCAGAATAAATCTCAATTGGTTATCCATGGTGTAGTTGTCAGCTTACCTCTAAGGTACAAAAGAGCACCTCCCGTTACACTTCACCTCGTGTACTTGTCAGTGAGGTTAATTATCTATAATTGGTTTAATGATGATTTTTATAACGCTACTTAACGTCAAATTTGCAAACATACACTGGACGTCTAGTCTGACCAGGAGAAAGTTTGACAGAAACAAAGGGCTACTTACTGTGTTTATAGAAGCTCCTCCTGTCGGTTAAACCACCCTCGTTAATCATTTGGCTCGAAAGTCCATTAAATGGGGATCTGTTTTATTACATCCTCAGTGATTAGTACATTAGTGGTGTCTACGCGTCTCTTACCTCGGACCATCTTACCTTTACTCTGTCGATAAAATAAATATCCATTTGAACTTGTTTTTCTGGTCTCTTCCATTACATTGTTATTGGATACGAAATCTGGTTTATGCTTCGTGGAATCGAAAAGGTGGTCGTTCATCCACTCCCTTTATTCACAGATTTTTTTCATCACGACTTTAGCGACGTCTTTTTTTGGATGAAGTGCTACGACATCTATTGTTACACGTTCGCAAGCGTAAATTAGTTGGTTTTTCTAAAAACTTGATGTAGGATGTTGGCAGACCGCTCATGAACAAAATCGCCTGCAAAACAGAGCGGGATACTTGATGGAACAAAAACAGCCTCGAATTGTTTATTACTGATATTCGTGTTATTTATTAGTGTACTACCTGTTCGCACCCCGTTGGTTTGAATAGACAAGGTCCTACTCAGATTGCCAGTTCGGCTCGACTACGTTTACAGTGTCACGAAATGGCCGTGTAGTGGAGCATGATGTTACATTCAAACAGGCATTCCATGACTGGTTTTCTCTTTTGTTGTTCCGCTGTTCGCAATAACTATCAGTTGGATTGCGAACTTGTTACTGTTCACCTCTCATTTGTCTTTGTTCGGTTTCCTTAAGTAAAGGTAGGCCAAACGAGATTCGAACAGTCTGGCTAGATTTGTTCATACTAGCTTTTATCTGACGAGACCGAATAGGGACAAACCAGTCGTCAGGTGTTGATTTAGGATGAGCAATATGAAATGCTGCCACCACCGAAGTGATTCACTGTGCATTCCCTATCGGACGACTACACAACCTACCCCCAAGAAATTTTTCGGTTTTACAGCAACAACCATGTCTCCACCTCACCCCCAGAGGACCGAAGCAATTAGTCACCATGCGTAATAGTGACCAAACCTCATTATTAGTCCAACCACAGGCAGTTGACAAACTGGGCGAGATTAACCAATATATGAACAACACGCCGGGGATCCCGTAACGATCGCTACAGATTAACTTAAGGGAGATTATCAGAAACAGGACAGGTAAACAATTTGTGCGAAACGGCTCTTTGATCAAGAACTAGCAGTGACTTAAATACACGTGGTTTGATTGGCCCAAAAAATGCAGTGAAAACAAATAGGCAATCAACTCGTGAAAAAGACCACCGAAAACTCAATAGGTTTCAGTCTTTAGTATAAATATACGCCTAGTAGCAACCAGAAAAAATTTCAACCAAAGCATAACACCTGCTTACGTGGCATATGACCATAATCACAGCCTTCACATTCATACTTGCTTTACGACCAGCTTTTTGGAAAGCACCGTCGAATGCAAGTGATTAGGCGACAGTGTTGATTGACACGTCATTCACTTCAGAATGGGTGCAACAGGGATATCACACCTAATATCTTAGGCGCATTCGTATCTGAGTACTGCTCAGGCAGTCCGAACGACTAAGTGGGAAATATTTTAACCGTGCTTTCAGCCCCACTCGAGACATTTGCACTAGCAATTCACATGTATACTGATCACCGCCCACTACTGATCGTAGCCCTTATGCTCAGCCAGTTTCGTTTGGAAAGATGCTCCAGACTCAAGGTTCTTTCTTGCAAGAGCCGATCAATCGTTTGTGTGGTGTTGATAATGGAAAATCTCCCTGGAAACCATCGGAAATAAAGTTTCAACGAACGGACTCTTCACGACAACTTCTCCACCTCAGCTAGTACAACTGCGTAGAATCACTTGAAATTTGAAAGTTACTGATTGAAAATCTTAGTGAATAGATAAGCGGGTATCATCACTTCGTAGTAGATTGGAATAAAAGTGAAGTGGACATTCGGTAGTTAGTGACAACAGAAGTAAGTCAGTGAGGAGAGGGAAATGTTTCGGAGACTGAGACGCTAAGTTTGTCAAGGGAGTTCTAGTTTTTGAAAAAATGTTTCTCAACACAAAAGTCTGTGACACAGTCGCATCGTGACCGCCTTGACTCTCGACTGGATGCAATATATAGTCTTTCACAAGGTGACAGTGACCGGTATACGGTGCGAAATATTCTCTCCGTGTCAGTTGGTCGATCGCAATCGATTAAGTAGGCCAGGATTGATGAACTGATGTTCTTTATTATCCAGAGTGAAGTCAAGCGGGACAGTGTTCGCGGATTATTCGAGTGAGCTTCTGATGGTGTTGAACCAAAGAAACAGTCAAAGAAATAGACCAAAAATGTTGCAACGTTATTGAGCAAGTTATCTTTCAAATCCGGTTGTTTTGTTCGGAATTCCAGATAACTGTATTTGAAAAAACTCTACTGAAGCGTTGGACGAGAAGTTCGGTGCTTAAACGCACCAGTCCTCAGTCAGCTTCCACTGTGGTCGCTTCAAGGATTACGGACGATCTGTTACACATGCGAGAAGAATGACGGTATGTCATCTGTTGCTCAACCAATTTTGTCAACGTCACTGTTGAGTGACAAAATGACTGAAAGTTGACCAAATAGGGAAAGTATATTTTTTTCAACGGGTTGACCAATTCGGCCGTATTAATGACGTGACACTTCCTGACAGTGGCTACCATCGTACACTGAGGAAGGTTTCTACCACACGGACATGTTCAGCTTGAGAATGGGTCTGGGTTAAGTAGTTTGGGTACCCATCATTTAAAAGTATATGGGGTAACTTGCACCCCTGTTTGCCACATTTTCGGAGGTGGATCGCGTTCATTTAATAAGGAGCCTGACGTTAAAAGGTGAGATTGCTATAAAATTTTGTCGGTGGATGTGTTTTGTGCTTAAAAGTAAGTAACTGCTGCATCTCGTATTCATCACAAGTTAGTCAACGTAAACCGTGACTAAACGACTGGATTGCCGACGAAAACAACTCTAGAAATTGAAACTCTTAAATCCCATGCAAAATGGTGTCACTTGTTGAAGGCGCACACATGAGTGACGCCGAACGATCTTTCCAAATTATTTGCTTTTAACTGCGGTATTCTAAGACACAAAGAACATAGAACAACTGTATATATTTACTCCAGTGACGGTTTAGAGGGTTGACATAAAGTTTCCCCTTCATTGATTTACAAGTTTCTGCTCTACGTTGTTCCTTTTCTTTATAGTTTGCCTTCCGAAGCAATTCTCTCATTGACAGCATTGGTTTTCCGTCTCCGTTCTGCTAGCTGAATCGAGGTCTCTGTTTTGGCACGAAGTATCTATTTTTGTTAACAGATATTCCTTGACTGATCGCTATCTCACTATAACAAGAGCAGTGGAGGCATCAACAGTAGAAGAGTCTCAAATTGCGGTGATTGATGTAAGCCAGTGACAAGGCTGCAGCTCTGAGTCTAATAAAAACTGATAATATGATACCACGTATACCACCGGAGATAGAGGCTGACAGGAACAGTGGGGTAGGATAAGTGCTAGTGGTGGATCAAGTTAACAAGGTGTACGGTTTCTATTTGCCGAATGTGATGTAAAGTATGTACGCGCAGTCATTCCAACTTTTCAGGCCGTTTGGAGTTAGGGACAAAGTAAGCGATCATTCCAGATTATTTGTTATATGATTGTAACCCAAGTATTCATCTACGTAAGGACTACCGTGCTCGTCAATGAATGGCAACACTGAAGCACAAAAACCGTTTATCTTTTGGGGATGTCTATCAAGGAAGTGTTTTTTCTATGGCGAATATCTGTACGCATAACCAATGTAATTGTAAACGATACAATTCATGTGGGTTGGTCTCGTTACTTGTTATAGTCAAACGATAAATCAATTGTGCGCGTGAGCGTCAAATGATAATCATAATTAAGGTTTGTATAAAACTACACCCACGGTAGAGTTGAAATATACCTCGAACCAAGAATCAGTTTGTTGCGGAAGAAGCATCATAATGTACACAAATATCCCACACATACTTATTGCGTGTTGTAGTGGCGATCTTCTTCGAACGCTTGAATAGCATCCGACTAGTTGGTTGTCTCGGCTTCAAAGCAACCGTCCGTGAGTCGCCCTGTGTATGAGTGGGGGTTTGGACTCCGTGCACAAGTCCGGGATTGTTTGCTTATGTCAGCCTACTGAAAATATGCCGTTGGCTAGGAGGTGACTAGCACTAGAGCCCGTCCGACCACTTTCAAACTGATAAACTTCATGTTATTTGACAAAGGTTCGGAGATTTAAATTATTTCGGAATGAACATCATTCACACTTGATCGCAGCTTTCACATTCAGATAAATCTTTTGACTGATCCATTTCGAAAAGAAAGTGCTAGACTTGATTTTCGCTCTTATTAGAGCTTATCAGTAGTGTAGATTCTTTTTCGGACGGGAACCTTCAGGTACGCACATGACACCGATAGGTCGATCTGGTTATCACGTCAGTGCCTTCCGTTCATAACTCGAGTCATAACCCGAGTCAGGTGCGAAACATTTGGTTTCTTTTGTTGAGGGTTGTGTACACTGTACTTCCCACAATGAGTGGTGTCAAAATTTCTGGAAAAATATGTCTTGGTTCCGTGTCTGTTTTCTGAAATTTACAAATAAAATGTCGTGATGAATACGCGAAAATGAAGTCCTCAGTAGTCTTACATGAGGAGAGCAGGACGTGGGTTTGTTGTAGCGTAATTTCTTCATAGGAGTGTTTAGTACATATTAATTTAAATTAAAATCAACCTTGCGAATGAAGGTATTGCTGCTTTATCAGTGTACAATATTTCAGCCACGGTGAATTGAGTGACAAGAAGTTTGTCTTGAAAAGAAGAGTTCTGAGCATGAACCGTAGAGAGGAAACAGATGAGGGAACACTTGAAAACATTAGTACTGTTTTTAGTACTACGATACAAATGGGCTATGTGAAACTCTGTATATTGATGCGCATCGAAGATACACATTGAACAAGCAACCAGTAGAGAATCTGAGTGTCCATGTACGAGATAGTAGAGTCCTTAAGATAAGCTTTGTTTTCAAATTCCTCGCAAATAATCAGATGGTGTGATATGGTGTTAACATACAAAAATGAATGTCGAATTCCGGTAAATATACTTAGGAAGAGAGGGAGTTAACTCATTTTAGTCCTCAACAAAAACGATTGTGCACATAATAGATTAACGGGACAGTTAGCACAAACAAATATCAGCGTTTACAATCCTAACAACCAGCTTATGACAATGGTTTCATTTAGCAGAAGCAGCTGCTGCAGCAAAGTGCACGTTCAGACCAGTTTGACTGGTGATTGCATAAAACAACTAAACAACTTACGTAAGCACCAACAGAAGAAGAAGGGATGAAAAAATGACACTAGCTACGCTTAGTCGAGGACTGTTTAGTAACATCTTGTTAAGTGAAACACTGTTTGCCAGATATAAACCTGACGAAAGGAACCAGCTGCATCCGTACATGTGCAGACTGCAGGTAACTGGTTGAGAGGCAAGATCAAAACAGTGTCAAAGAACAGAACCACACAGACGGAGAAGCGATGGTGACAAACAATCGTTCGACTAGAGTTCCTTACCGTGGAGTGCATCTTTCCAATAAGAGGGATCTACGCGAAGCTCATTACCCCCTTGCTGCGAGTCGCTTAAACGATTCGAAATGTTTTGCTGTCATCCACTCCGTGATATGCACCCAAAAGTTGTTGAACCTGCTACAAAGCTTGTTTTCGCTTTCGCATTTATCGTATAGTCGTCATGACAGATGGGCCTGTCAGGCAGTTATTCGTATACGCTTGCATGCAAGTTACGAGACTGAATGACTTGATAGATTTCCATTGACAATATCGTCTGTTTAGCAAAGTAGGTCGACAATGGAAATAAAAAGACTAAACAGAGAAAGAGAAAGCTTTGCAAGGCATCAGTGATGCCCGATGATAAAACTGGTTATGCGTACATTCTGCCAACAGTTCAAAAACTAATCACAAAGCCACGTAGATGGTTCATCTACTGTTCAGTATCCATTGGCAACTAATTCATGTCTAATATGACAAATGTATTGTCGTAAGGCCAAGTAGCACTTTTTATCACCCTTGACGTTTCGCACCTAAAAACATGAACTAAAAAATAGCGGCAACGAGAGTCAGATGGAAGTCTCAGTAAGTATATTATTTCGTCGTTAATAATGAGGGCACCGGATTGCGAGAAAAACCACTTCACAGTAGAAATACAAGTTGTACCTTACTGTTTTTGTCTTCTCAATCCAGTTGATCCAATTACCCGAATGATCACAAAATTAAGTGTTGAGCGTGATTTCTGACCCTATTACGGCTGATCAGTATCATCCTGAAAGTGAGTTGGGCCTCAGTTCACGAGTGTATCACTGTCAATTGGGTTTCATCTTCCACCATATATAAGATAGATTGGACAAATTTCACTTCGCATCGTAACACCGGGGTTTCCTATTTTCTCAAGTGCTGTCCATTCCCGCCATAACTGATATATGACAATAAATCGCTGTTAATCGTTTATGTTCAGTTCAGTAACCTATTAGTCTCTCGTTAACTCATTCTGATCTCTTCTGAGTACCGTATGTAACATTATTCTTGCACTGAGAACGAAACTTTTCATCTCGAGGCTGCATTCACAGTAAAGAAACCGTAGAATCTTTTATAGCTTACGACCATGCGTGGTTTATCATATCTGTAAACCCATTGAGTGGGACAAACTGATTCTGTACACATTAAATCACTAACCAAAGAGACTTGTGACTCAAAACCAAGTGGATTTTGTGCATGGACATCAACCATCAACATCTGGCACCTTACAAAGCAGAAGTACAAACAATTAAATCCAGAGGTTTCACTTCGTGTCAGTGGGAAGACGTTATGGGGAATAAGATTAACATTGAGCTAGGTACATTCGAACCGTTAAAGATACCAGAGTGACACGGTAGATGGTGTGTTGGCTTCTCATCTGATGGTCAAGTGTTCGACTGCTTAGGCAGTTTTGTTACCCAAGTTAGGTAGCAGTCAGCCAATAAGGTACTGACCCGATATAATAAATCTGGCTCACTGTTTTATAGGACTCTGAGAGCTGATTAAATCAGTACAGTGAAATGCTGTGGCAGCCAATCAGACAACTATGTTAGATTTACTTAACTTCCGGTTAGTTGATCGAAATGTTGGAACAAAATACTTTGGTATTTCCGATGAATCCCCAAAGGTTTTCAACATCAGAAGAGCAAATATCTATGAACACGATCTCAAAATGCTGAACATTAATATAATCGCCCTACAGGAGGTCAGAATACTTGCAGGTGGATGTCATAAGAACAATACTACACCTTTTCTGGGAGGTAGAGAAACCAAAGGAGTCAAAACAATTTGAAGTCAGTTTTTTAGTAAGGGATTCTTTATTCTTCTGAATAGAATAGTTAGTGAGAGGATCGGAACGAACTTTGTTTTTCCGCATGTTAACCTCCTCAACTTCAGCAAACCTCCCGACTATCTAAGCTACCACCCAGTGTTTATCAACGGAAATCAGGACTCACTTTTTCCGCTACAACGGATTCTATTGTTAGAAAAATACCTAGAAACAGTGCATATTACAATGGCTGTTTGAGCTTTGCTGGCGCTGAACTTTGTACACAGCAAAGGCACTCGCATGCACCAATAAATGACGGTCTTCAAAACCCCCCACACTTCACTAATGGAGTCGGTCGGAATTTATCATCACTAGAAAGTCACGACTGAATCAAGTTAAAATCGCATCTAACTATCACACTGCCGGCTGTGACACCGATTAGTTGTTGGTTGACCGTAAACTTGTTGAAACGTAAACAACACTTATACAGACAAACAAACGAGTGAAAGACGGCACGGTAACCCTTCCGATCGAGCTCTAGACAATAGTTCACATACTGGCTCCAACGAAACCCGAGATTGCATCCGCAGTATATTTCACACCGGTATCTTGCAAATATTTGGCACAAATAATTCTGAATGGCTTAAAGCCATAGACTCAGAGTTTAAACTTATTAAGGAAATAAAGTAAACCCATGGTAAACTACAGAAAGGCCACTCGGATACTAGAGTCATAGCAAACAAAAAGGTTAATTGTAGCGTTGAACGAACAGCCAACCGATAAACAAACCATAACAGCAAAACTATGCTATGCCGTCCGTTTTGGCTGTGGCAGGGCACATACCATAAGCAACTTTGGCTTGAAGTGTGTAAACGTGCCACAATGTATGACAGAATTCAAAAAAGAGCACTGAGGAAGGTGGAGGATGAGAAAGATGTGCAGGGAAAAACGACTCCGATATAACAGGAGAATCACAAACTCAGCACTGTTTTTCACTTTTGTTCTTCGACGTATCAGACAGCGCCCTTAACGAAAGATGTTCATCGTTCTCTGGACCCCAGCTAAAATGCTGGGAGAGATGTCCTAAAGCAAACTTCAGTGTCAGTGTCTCCATGCCTCGACCTCAAGTCATCAGATTGTCGCCTCAGGCTGAACTCATCATTCGAAATTTAGGCACGGCGTAGTAGGCGATAAGTTGGCATTCGTAAGATGTGGACAAACCAAAAAGGCCTGGAAAGAAAACGTTATGCTCAGAGGGTGATAGAGACTGCTTTCCTTAAGTTAGGCAAGCAACTTCCGTGATTAGACACAGTATTACCATCAAATGCCACGAATGCATCAGTGGCACCAGTGATCGAAAACACACACTCAGCAAAGATGGACCAGGTTTGGCAGGCGTACGATAGGTTACTCCTAAAGTGGGAATGTACATTCGGCCTTTCGCAGAAGAACCATTATCATGCCGACGCCACAGATGGTTCAAGTTGGCGAAAACCATGCGAGCCGTAGCTACACAATTTGAAATCTCATCAGACATTCCATTAAATTTGATACAGCTTTGAATGCACAAGAACTTCTCAACTACATCACACGGTTCACCACTAGGGGTGCTAGCAGACGCAAAGTTCAGTCAATTTCACAACAGCACCTTGAACTCAGGAGGTGCAGAGATCATACCAAACTGACGAACTGAAGCCTCACGTTTGCCTAAGGTGTTTCGAGCGCGCCGCTAATCTGCACAGTTTGAAACAATGTTATCGGCATACTTTGTATCCGAAATATAGTGCGTTGGATCAGTTCCACATCATGGTATTCACAGTCTGTCAGAGCGTATTCTGGGACCTCGTTTATTGCAAAGTTGAGTGGGAAAGGGGAGGCCGGATGTCTTTGCCACACCTAATTTAAGACGGCCTAAGTCGGTGATATGCTGCTATGTGCCCTAACCCAGCTTGCTTCCAGCAGATGTACTGTTTGCGCGTTTCTCTTAGTCTACGAAGTATAGTGGTTGTGCGCAGCTTCGGTGTAACAGGAATCAGGCTAATCCTTCGGTGATTTGAGCACGTAGTGCGTGAGCCGTTTTCGAGAATGAGGATGATGTTAGTCATGCTCCAAACATTTGGAATGATCCCACTGACCCAGAGTCTTCGTAGAAGGGCCGTGAGTTCTTTGATCTAGTCCTGGCCCTCATCTGTGAAAGAGACCGGAGGGAGTTTGTCTGGGCCGGGTACCTTGTGACGTTCTAGAAACTCGATCTCCAGTGAGATCTCCGCTTCCGAGGACGGACAGATATCGGCAAACCGATTGGCACATGTAGTGTTTTGATGCATAGGTAACGACATTGGAACTACACAGATCAGCGTCCCGAGCCTCCTTGCAGACGATGTGTGGGCTCATCATTGACTTCGTGAGTTACCGCACTCACATGGTTTCTTGCAACGCGTTGCTTCAGTGATATGGGAAAGAGTTCCCGGTAGCAGAGCGTTGTTTTATTGTGATAGGGCGTTTTGTCCATTAGGCTCGCAATCCTCTTGCAGTTGTTTTTAATGCTCCAATTGAGTAGCTTTCCGAACGGAATTATACTGGTTGTTTGATAGAACATTCCGGCGAGCGTCAGGAACTGCGAATGACCGCATAGTAACCCAGCAGTTGGCAGTTGAACTAGTTGTAGTACCACGGAAGACAGCACGACGCATATGCACTGCATGCCGATATGTGCCCAATGTGTTTCACCGTCGTCCTGCAGATGGGGTCCTAAACTAGGGTCAATTACGCTCTTGTTAGTGTAGGGTTCTTGTGACTCGGCCAGTCTAGATACGTCAGTTTGTGCTTGAGGATGAATTAGCTTCCCACCAAAACTCATGGTGAACTTGACACATACCGTTTTGCGGTTTGAATGCAGACAGGTGCTCCGGAGTGACTTGCAATTCTGGAGGCCGCCACGCCACTGATGATTGTGACTATATGGTCACGTTCATTGACGTCTGTTCGACGATTATCGTATATGTGTGAGCTACCTAAGGTTGAAAATGTCAAGATTAGATGGTCTCTAGGAGTGAGCGTGGGCCTCTTCCTATCGGACAAAGAAACCTTGGAGCTTGGCAAACTGTTGTCTTGTTCGTGAGCTCCGAAGTGTGCAACAATGAGGCCAGCCTCTGTTGTGTGTGTAAATGTGAGTTTGGAGAAACAACAAGCTCAGTTTTGCTGAACAAAGAAAGGAAAATAAAACTTATTGGTTGGTGAGGTAGAATGCGACATGTGATCGAACCTGACCGCCGACGCCGTGGCCAGCTAGTTGCAATAAGAGCATTAAACATCATTCGTGATTAATACAGGTTCATATGTTCATAGTTGTGGAGGTAGAATACTTCTCAGTTTCTGAGGCCTAGGAATGGAGTTGGCTTGAAGGATCCTTCCATAAGTCTTCTGTTCATAGGAGACCTAGCCCACGAGGCACTGGGATGAAGCACAGAGTTCGCAGTTCACTAGGAGCCGGTTACCGCTTGTGGTTCAGTCCAAAAGCTCTACGGATGGAATCCACTATCCACTGATACACAAATTGCGTTGGCCGAAATTGGGATGGAAGAAATGCAGTATCTAGAGGATTCATTATGGAAGACGGATTTGGTGTGATAGGTCTGTCCAGCCAAGCGTTCCAAGCCAAAAGGGTTGTTGTGACACTTATCTCCTGTTGTCGGTGACCAACTCGGCTGATACGCTCTTCAGATGGGATCCAACTGCTCAAGGCCAAAATTTCGTAACTGTTTTAGCGGGTGGTAACCAGAGCACTTCGCACACCTCCCTTGAGATTTGTCCATGGCTAGAGGAGACCGAAAGTGGCTGACAAGCGACGTGCACGACAGTGTCAAACAAGCTGTTGAATGCACGCCAGTCGCAACCGTCCCATTGAACTCAAGTGTTGATAAAGATATCACTAATGGAAAGGAACAGATTCAGAGATTAGTTGGACTTTATCAGCAGTCATGTTCACAAAAAATTAGTGTCTCAGTCTGCGTTAGGGAATGTAGAAGCGTTTCCATTGTAAAATAATTGGATCGTTTACTCACCACATGGTGGGTAGTTCCTGCACAGCTGTTCGCAAGATTGTTGATTACCTCATAAATCGTAATGCTCAAAGAAGCAACTTTATACTACTTCAAATGATCACACTGGGCAAAGATTTCAACTTCGGTTGACTATTACCGCAAGGTTCCATGCCAGTGCTGCGTAGAAAGAACAGTTAAGTTGGGCGCGTGTGACACCAACAGATACATTTCACAAAGGAAAAGAAGATCGTGAAGACTGCCAAAGCTACCGAAGAATCGTTGTATGTAGTGTTGTTTGGAGAGCCCGTGGCTGTATGGTTACCAGCTAGTTATAGTTACTTTACACGCGGCTTCAGAGTAATAAGGTTGATAGCAGAAAGGCCGCCTAATCACATTTCAGTTTTGTTGTTTCCAAAGAGTTGTTGCATCAAGCGGTTAAACCGATTCGCAAGCAGATATCTTAGACAAATCATGTGTTACAAGTATTAGTTTTGCACAGACAAACACGGTTGTGGTTGTTGGAATATGTGAGTCAAGTAAAAAACGGACGAATCACTGAACGTGTCGTAAAACGAGTTAGCTAAAAATTCAGTAAAACCAATATTCGGCCCTAACAATGTATGCAAACGTGATGTGAAGATTACTGTGGTCAACAGTTATTATACCACGTTTTACTTATCTTGTGTGGCCATTAATCGATGCCTCGGTAGCCGTGGGCATTCTTTTCGACGAAGAACAGGAGACAGCTGAGAATGCTTCCGTGAACTCCCTGTTACTATACCAGCAGCAGTATAGCAAACAGAAAGATTGCGTCAGCAATACGACAACAACAATACGAACCTCTTAGTAACAACGTATAAACGTGCAGTGTCAGCTGTGTGACACACAAAGTCAGCCGTGCGTTATACAAACTGTTACTTTAAACTTTTTGTTGAAGTGAAGTATTATTGCTTAGTGCTACACAAGTGTACTGTCCAAGAGAAGATCACCTCCAGAAGAGTCAACTTTTATCATTTATTCCTTTTACACAAACTGCCCTAAACAACAAAGGTTTTAAAAGAAACTGCTAAAACTCTGGCAAAATCCCCACGCTTGCAGAAAGAAATTAAAGAAAGGTTTTCGGTAGCTAAACGCAATAAGTGCAGAAGCATAGGCGGACAACGCAATTAATAAACGGCTCACTAAATCATACAAACATTTTCTGAGTTAAGTTTTAATTTGCAGGTGAGTGAGGCATTTGTAAGACTAATAACCTTTTTAAAACCTGTGAAACACAAGAATGGAACGAGGCATCTGAAAACTAATCACAAACTGTCACAGACAGTCAGTTACGTTCTAACATGAATCGACCGAATATGCCTATGAAACACGGTTCGTAACATAATTTCTGGCAGACAGATAACTAGGGTAACAGGTGAATGTGAAGTTCGTAGTGGTTTATGATACAGGACGAAAGTATTCATGTAACGTGTTGAGAATCTGAATAGCAGACAGTAGACGAGTTAGTTACACAAACGCTAATGAAACTGATGAGCTGAATGCTAACATGAGGTTAGATCAAACAGCAGGGTAGTGCCTGCCAACAAAGCAAACTATTCACACTTCGGCAGTTTAGCGGATGGTCATGACTGTCATGTAGTCATTGCACTGTGAAATTGTGATCAAGTTAACCTGACACGCAAACCTGAAGCACACACGAACTTACTAAGTGTTAGCACACCTTTCGACCTAATTTATTAGCAAGTGTTTCTGTTACCTAGGTAGAAGTATCAAGATCTCCATATGTGGTCCTTCTAGTTCTTCTGAACAAGTGTAAACTCTGTGGTTGTAATTAGAACCAGTATGTTCATGCCTACTGGCAGTTAGGTTACAGAAAATTCCGTTTTCCAACAGTGCATATTGATTGTGTATGATGTTTCTGATTAACAGACGAGAATCTGGGGTGTTGCGGGACCGATCTTACAAGTTGGCAAAGCTTTCACAGACACATAAGCTATACGCTGACCCACTTTAAATTAGATGTATATAACTATTAATAATTATGTGAATACCAACAACCAGAATAGTATTATTGTGGCTTCAACGGTGTCACTCAGTATAGGGCTCTAAGAGCCACCGAACTGTTTTACTTGTAGTAGTATTTCAATCAATGCTCGAGAACAATGAACAGAAGCCGTGAACGAACGCAAACCGGCCGAAGATCTATCTCCGGGTTTTCCCACAGCACTTGACAGAGTTTGTAAGTTAAACCTGTAAAGAAAGCTTCACATATGAGGCAACATAAACGCATTCATTCGTGGTTCATCGGTGACCTCAAAGATTGTTTTTTTAATGTAAAGATAAATGATATCATTTCCTTCTGATAATTCGCTATTGCGGTATGTTACTAGGTCATACGCCGGCAACAAAATTGTTAATCTCATTGCGTTAAAAACCCTGCAACTCGTCAGCTCACTACTGATACTGTGTTATGACAACTCAAGGGTCTGGCTCACAGAGGACGTTCACTCAAAAATGGAGATGCACTGCTGGACTAAAACGAGAAGACTTCGCTTGACACTTCTGAGAGTATGGTAAATGCCTCTTCACCACTGTGAAAGATAACAAATAAAATACTGTTATGATTGAGAAACGCCCACTAGAAACTGTTCCAAAACCCAACTAATCACCTTGCACAACTACAGTGATTTTTAAAAGTTCGACCCTGAAATCTTTCGTAGGAATCACCGCCTACTTATGCTTCCACATATTGAGTTGCTGTGTTCTCATTCTGTACATGATAGGAAATATTCATCCACTTGTACAAATTCAAGTGTACAGCAACATATCAGATCGGCACATTTAGTTCGTTGGTGTATCCTGGCGGGCTACTTAAATTTGGTAGATATTCTCCGTTTTATCGACCTATCGAAGATAACCAAATCCTTGCACACACAACAATCCACAGAACCCAATAGCCTAATAAAAATTAACATGGCACATTTTTCCAAACCCCGGTTAGTTGACGAAAACAACAACAGTAAGTTATCCAGTTGATTAACTAGCAACACTAACCGAATGTCCGATTAGGTTCCGTGCGAAGCAATTTAAATGGGATTGTGGCAACAACCTAGTCAGTTCACGATTCAAGCGTAGATTTGATGTACACGTTCGCAGCACCAAACTGGCACTTGAAACTGAACGACTATCGAGAACATTCTGATTGGTTGAAGCTGCTTTCAATCTATTATTATTTGTGATACAAATTTTTTTCCAATTTTTACTGTGTCAGTTCGTGGACTAGGGTCAGGAACAACGGTAGCTCGAACCATAGTGAAAACGAGTACGGCTCAAAGCTGAAAATGTTAATGATGATTCTCGCTAGCTAGCTTTCTGCCTGTTGCACAATATGAAATGCTAGAATTATGTTTGGCAAGAGGCAGATAGATTTATTTTCGCATTCTAAATAATTTTCTATGATACTTTACTGTCTCGTGGTTGTCATATATCACCGAACGGTCTGGCTGAAATATGTCCTTTGTCAAACGCACTTCTGGTTCATTCATTTAATCTGATAATTAGGAGACCTAATCATGAAAAGTCCGAGCTTTGAATGAATGCGAAATAAGGGTGGAAACGGTATGTCTAAACGCAGCAGTAGCTCTACCAGCTGAGCTCCGAAGCTCCACCGGAAGGTGGGAGTACAAATGTAGAATTTCCCATCTCCCAGCATGCCTTCGTAGTTCAGCTAGTAGATTGTACACTGCGATTCTGTCAGTGATTCAAATCCAGCCGAATTCCGGACTTCTGAAGTTGACTTTTTACAAATCAACCAATTTGTGAATAATACCTACTAGAATTCAAATACTTTCGTTCAGAGATGTGATAATGACTGAAACAAAGGTTTTCAATAGACCGTGGAGATGTAGAGCGGTTGTTAACAGGTTCTACAAGGTTTTAGTTGAAGATCGGGAGAGTGGAAGGTTTTATCCGAACAGGATGAAAGATGATCTGTTGTTTCGTAACCTACACACTAGTAAATACTTCCCAGCCAAAAGTCAATCAGAAGCTTCAGTTATCTTCAGGGAGAATGCAACAACTACTCTATCAAGCACCACGTCTAACCTGTAAAGAGTTTGTGCGAATAGCCTTGCTCACTAAAGCACGTACATCACTGTTTAAAAATAACACCTCAGATTATCTACATTGACAGTTGGAACAAAAAAAATATGTGTAAGAAAAAGCATTTCGCTGGGACGGGCAACATTGCTTGACACTTTAGTAGCGTGACCTACGAAAGGCTCGGAAATATTTTCTACGTAAAGTGTAAATATGAGATATTCCTTAAATGAACTACTGACCTAGATGTAAGACGCTTCACACAACAAAGTGGCCCCTAATAAGTAATACTTAGCGCGATTTGGAAATATTTGTCTTAGATGCCTTTTACGAATAAATAATTGCTGCGACTATACACCAAACATACTTCGATGGTGAAGTGGGAGAAATTTCCCTCAAGAGAAACAGTACTGAGGTCTTGTAAAAACAAATCCGACCTTTTAAACGTAGACCTCGGAAATAATCGGTGTTCATAAAACGGCTCATGAACAATATTAACACAACGATTTGACAAACAAAGATCTGATCGTCACCTGACGAAAGGACCGAGTAGAAAGCTTGCGAGTCGAGATATTCTGGATTCACTTCTCATTCATCTGACAATTGTCTTGGCCTGAGTGGTGTTATAAAATTCTGTCCCTCCCGTAATTAGGCTGTTGTTAAGCAGTAATTGCTAGATAATATAACGAGGACTATTATGTTGTCTGTTATCCATTTATCAATTCGAATCGACAGTAGTTATTGATAGCATTCACCTCAACTTGTGATCGCTAATCATTGCATTATAGCTGCCTGCTTGTATTGACAAGCAACTAGTGAGATTTACTTGATAGTGTGTTTCATCTCAAAGGTAGTATGATGCACAAGGATACAAAAAACAATCTTGATGACAACTCACTGTTTAATAAGACTGCATACCTCTCCTACTGGTTCTAACAGAGTAACGTCCGTCGAATTCAGTTAAACTCAAATGCCCTCTCCAACCCAAGAAGTATGCATCCAATGAAGTGGAACTTTCACGTTTACCGGAAAACTTTGCCTGTCACAGTAGAGTACTGAACCGGATGAACAGAAAAAACCAGCCTCTTGTATCAACACATTTGAATCACCTTTTGTTTTCTGTTGATAAGATGCACGGTTTAAACAACTTTCAATGTGATGGTGCCACGATGCGTGTCCTACCTCTCCAAATCTATTCTGTTGGGGCATATCAACAAATCTTCATTATTTTAGCCTGAACATAAATCTCAAAGAATCTGTGAGGAGTAGTCATGTGAGAATTTCACAGAAGCAGGTGTGGCTCTGCGACTGAGGGGATTGTAACAGTATTCTCTTGTTAGGAAGGCCGGAAATAGATGCCAGACTTCTAAAAATCTTTGTGAGATGCACTTCATTTTCCAAAGAGACCGGACAACACATTTCGATAACTGTTGGGGAATTCCAAATTATGTAATTGTTCGTATCGTCCCTATAGTTATTTTGTGCCAGTTTTTGGCTTATGCCCGTTGCTGCTAGCGCAAATGGGCTTAGTGACCAGAAGAATTGTTGGTAAGTACTAGGGGATTCTGTTATACATGCAATAGTTTCAGTCAGCCCTTTTCGAAAATACGCACTTTCTACGTTTTGCCATAGCTAGAGCTGGTCATTAGCGTGCAACGTTGCTGTAGCCGAGACTTATGGGATGAATTGTTGTGTTTATGATTCTGCGTACTTCCGAAAAGAACAGAAAATTGTGAGACACTACAAAACTCCGACTAGCCTGATGATTAGTTCCGACATTGCAGGTCACGGAAACAAATGGCGTGCGCTAAACCTGTCAGTACTTAGTTGGAATTTCCGCGACTTACTCGTCGAAGTAAATGAAACGGAAAATTCCGTTTGATGCACTTAGCTGCATTTAAGGATGGCTCAACTACTAAGAAATCTACCAATTCACGTAACTTCAGAAGTCGGAAGTACTTGCGCAGTATATCTTTTGAGTGCACATTTTTTGCATCCCACAGACTGAGTACTTCAAAACAAAGATGCGTATATAACCAAACTCAACAGACTTTACGGAGTGAAATGAAAGATTTTAAAGTACCACACTTCGACTAACAACTTCACCCAAGCTCAGTTGGTTCTATGAAGACAAAAGAGTCGAATTAACTAGGAAGCCCTAATCACAAGCTATTGGATATTGGATTGAACAAGGTAATCCCGGTTACTTCCCTTTCGAAGTGAACGGACAGGTTGAACACCATTCACACAAGGCCGTGGTTGGGCGTTTGAATATATGGTCATTTGGTCATGCCTATCTTGAGGTTAGCGGCGTCGTGACAAACGCGTTAATCCCATAGAGAGGAGAGCTGAGATTTAAATGTCAGCTAGGAAGAGATTATACACTACTGATGAGTTCTACTGGGAACAAAACTTAAGTCTGGCGCTTCCATTTGCAAGTAGACTAGTCGAAAGCCCTATCTAAATGCGAAGGTTGGGATCAAGTGTGCAGGATGTTTAGTTTGAAAAAATGGATACTCCCAAGGCTCAGTCACAGTACAGTGACAAGGTCAATGATCACACACGTATATACACCCCAACTCTAAAAGCCACCTGATGCTGATTATCAACTCATATTGTACTCATAGCAGCAATTTATTGGTGTCAGTTACTGGTATTACCATGACCCAAAGAATTCTTCGGCCATATATTGCGCAATTTATTCGCATTGCTTTCAACTGATTTCGTTGAGGTCGGATTGTCAACAATGCGGTTCGACTAATGACGCTGGTTCATTGTTACGTGTCACTTCTGGTTGATCTGGTACACAGTATCAACAAATATTTTGAGACAGAAACTTGGACTAATTTCGTACTTGCTAATCCGTCCTACTTATATAAATAGGTCGGCAACCAAAGAAAAAAATCTCAGAAGCAACAAGACTACATCAACCGGTAGCAATGTTTCAAGCAGTGGTGTTAGGGTTCTAACGGTAGCAAACAATGGCTACCGAGTGGTCATCTTTCAATAAAGTAATGAGACCAACATCTTTATAAGGTAACTAAAGATGAACCTTCATTTCAAGCGCCCCATGATTTAGTTCGTTCAATAGTGTCTGCTTGTTGAAGCATTACCATTTTCTTTGAGTCTTTGGGTAGAGTTTCTTCCGAACCGAATCGTCCAGGACTGTGCAACAGAGTTCACACATTACCACATATGCACTTAATCGGCGCAAAACTATAAAGGTCAAGATAATCTCCCATCTGTATGTCTTTCAGTAGACCGATCGTAGTACTGAAGCACAGCTGCTGAGGTGCAAAAAACTTCCAGGAACTTCAAACAGACAGGATGTTCATTTCTAATAATGGAGAGGATAACAACAAGAGCAGGTTCATTTAACCGATCACATCTTGCATTTGTAAGTAGCAGGATATATTTAACGTAAGGTTATCCTAGATAAACTTGACAGTTTTAATGGGTAACGACAATACATGCTAACAACGGGCTGAATGGGTTTTCATAACAACGTCATTTGCTTGTTGTATGGGTTAGCGCAGAACCCTGCAAATCGAGCCTGAGCAACTTGACGTTAGTCTATATCTCTGAAGAGTGTATTAATCTTCAACTGGAACCGAGCGTTTGTTTCTATAGTCCAATGTATCAAACAATTCGATCAACTGGGAAACAACTCGCAGCTTTCTAATCGTCGGTGGATATGCTGATCCAAAAAGGCTGTGTTAACTACACTGCTAACTGCGTACACCTAATGATTTACCACATATAATCCTGAGTTAGCTTACGCAAAACTCATTCCCTCTTGTTGGTTAAACAGTTGCCACGTAAGTAAGTCAGCTAATATTCATGTATTTCTTTTCTGACAAACTTTGAACTGCGACGCGTTCATCTTCAGTGAGCTAAACAATACTTCGACTGTTTTACCGGCTCGATTGCAAGGCGTGTTTTAAGTTGAATTTGCCACACGCAGGAGATAAACATTACTCTAAAAAAATAATCACAATCTGTCACAGCCAGTCCGTTACGTGCTGAAGTAATTGTTTGTAAACTAAGTCTTGGGAGATAAATAATTCAAGTGGTACGCAAGTGTGAACGACACAGTGGTTTAATATACGGGAAAACAGTATTCTGGTAACAGGTTGAATATTTGGAGAGCAGACAGCCGAGAGCAGAGGTCAGTAACACACACTCTAATGTAGTCGATAAGCTAAATGTTAACATGTGGTTGGATCAGACTGTAAGGTGAGGACTGTCAAGTTGTCAAACGTCACTTTCACTTCAACAGTTTGGTGGACGTTCATGACTGTCATAAGTTCACTGTTCTGTGAAACTCCGAACACACTGACAACACAAACCTGAAGCAGATGCACAGGTTCGGACTTGATTTACTGTCCACATTCAAGAGATTCTGCTTTTTGTTTTGTGCAAAGATAGACAGAACCAGATAGTGTAGGTCGAACGATAAATTAAGCAGAGATTTCCGTGCCGATAGAGTGAACATAGATGACCATGAAATACGTAAGAATTGCAGACTTAAATTAGCCAATTCGAGTTTGACAAAAGAAAGCAATGTTCACAGACATAAGTCGTCACAAATTTGCATACAAGCTTATATCCTGGTAACCGTTTGATATTGCAACTTTACCAAACGTCGCTCGATCAGTCAGTCAATATTTCAATCGATTGAGTACGATTTGTTGGGACCCAGGGTACCGACAGTCAAATAGAAGGTTTGACGATCTAGTGGATGACCGAATTCAAACTGACGAGTTGGCGTCAGCTAACCTCTCAATTCTCACCTGGTGGCTCACGTGTGCATATCACATACCCAGTTTTCTCATCATGTAAATTCACCCTATTACGTCCGAGCAAGCACGAAGCTATTGTGGTGATATGTTATCCATGTGAACGGTGAGCAGAACAGCATGGGCTTGCCGTCTTCAGCTATGCAAAGTCATGGGTAAACAACCTCCGGTCAAAAACAGCACCTGTTGGGCAAAAATTAGAACAAATTCAGTTATGTGATATTGATTTTAAGGGCTGCTCGTCAAAATGAAAATATTGGAGTTTTCAGTTAATCAGACCTCACTTAACCAAGTAAGTGCACACAAGGAAAAAACTGGGTGTGATATGCACACGTGAGCAATTAAGGTGAGAATTAAGAGTTTAGTTGACGCCAACTCTATGCGACTTACTTCCTCGAACAGTATAGATTGGCTTATTAACAGCACCGGAAGCGTGCACTTGCTTTGGTTTTCGGGGCTGACGTTAACTGTGTTGAGTGTTATCCGTTTGTGTCGGATCGATGCGGCTGTTCGGCTCAGTAGAGCTCTCACTACTCGACAGCAGTGGTGAGCGAATTTATATACACACTTGGACAAGAGATCGGAAGCAGTGGCTTCAATCGCTCAGCTTGCACAGTGCACATTGAACACTGATGAGCTATACAAGTGAACAGAGGCACTCGGTCTTCGCTAGACCGCCTACACCTGACTTGAACAGGACACGGTGCGCTTTCTCAACGGGTTGAATTTCCATGCGCATGTACTAACTTCTACGTGTCGATCGCCCAGACGACCTTTGTTGAACAACATTCAATCTTCTGGTAATCGGTCCTCACACGAATACACCGTATCTGTCACCACTCCGCCAGACTGGACACCGCAAGCTGAGTACCGCGAGCATTTTAACAGAAAAATTATCAGCGCACTTAGTGTAAATCTACTTGAAGAATGAAAACTTTTTGTAGTAGAACGATATATGATCCAGTGCAGTGTCTTATCAGTTTGGAGATGTCCGGCTCATCTGGACGGACGATATTCATTGCGGGTGTTCTCCAAGTTAATTCTTGCAGCTCGAACTATGGACGATGTCAGCAAGAAAGGCCAACTCACCGTCTTTAGGTAACCAGATAACAGTTCGTGAATGGAATGAAACGTCAACAGGCTGTATTGTAGGATGCCCGTGCTATCGTCAAACCGCTCACCCTTGAGTTTCTATACTCACACATTGCCGTCTAAGTTTTCTCGGCGAAATCTTCACTCGTCACTTTGAAATCGGTCATCCACTAGATCGTCAAACCTTCTATTTGACTGTCGGTACGCTGGGTCCCAACAAGTCATACTCAATCGATCAAAATATTGACTGACTGATCGAGCGACGTTTGGTAAATTTGAAATACCAAACGGTTACCAAGATGTAAGCTACAGCTACAGGAACCATCACAATTGCAAATCATTTCTTTCACACTGAGAGTGTTTCTGCCCATCCAATTCCCATGTAAATGGATGTCGACTTACTCTTGTAAGTAATGATTATTCATGTCCAAACTGAGGGAATTTAATCGGTTAATTTCGTCTTTAATTTTTTACACTGGTGCCGATTCTTTGATATTGTTCTTCAAAGTTTTTGTTTATGAATCTCTTTTCACGTTCGATGCTTGTTCATTTCAGACACAAGTCCTCATTAAACCCAATATGGAAGGACTTTTCTATCATTAAACCCACTATGGAGAGATTTCTTCTATCAATTTAGTGAATTTTCTGGCTGTGCTTCAGTCCGGCTACCTTCAGTAGGATGTTCAATGTGATTGGGAAGGTGATTAGTGTGGTCCGCTGCTTCCATTGTGAGAGGTGTAGATTGACGATTTCATCAGCAGCCTAATTCCTGTACCACTCAAAAGGACATTTTACTGGCTGTGATACGACATCCGATACGCTGACTATTGAACGTTTGACACAGTTGATTTTTGAAACTTTATCCAGAGGGTTTTGATTTGTTTCTAGGCATACGATATCCTTCCGCGAGCTTTTTCTGTTCTCTTTCGGCAGCTTTATTTTTTAGCACGGTATTTAGAAGTACAAGTGACAAATATTTCGTTCAGGATTCTTAGATCAGTGAGCCACCTTTTCCATCTCACTGATATTGGGTTTTATTTTCAGTTCATTAGTCACTTGACAAAAACAAGCTGTTCATGTAATACGGTTTGATGAGTGGCTGGCAAACGGCGGTTACAGCAAAAACCTAGTCGTCCAAACGATCGACAAATTCTTATTGGGTGGCCACTGATTGGAGTTAACACTCAAGTAACCATCTGTTGTCGCGGCAATTGAATGGCCTGTGCATTGCGCAGACGTGACTTTGGCCGGTCAGGCTTAACCTGAGGTCATTGATACAGTAATTGACATGGTTGACTTGAGAACGTGGACCAGAGTTCAAATCGTGGTAGTTACAAGAATACGCGTTGTTCGCTAACTTTCACGCGAGTCTAGTGCCGTTTTTCAACGGAGGCTGGTTGGCAAGTATCTCCAGACGGATCCGACACGTGGTCCGACATTTCAAAGGCTAAAGTGAACTATAAAAACAGCCATGATCATTTACCGAACGTCCAGTAAAACGTCCGACAGGATCGGCCAGGCACGTCTGACAGGGACCGGTCGACGAAGCGCTTGGTAAGAAATGCCCTACATGATCAGCGGTTTCAATTGTCAGCAACGTTGGCGTCGGTACCACCAACACTGCCTATTTCGTAATGTGGCACGGCTCTTCCGCATGAACACTGCTAAAGCTACTCAAGTTTTGTCACAACCGTTCACGCAACGCATCAAGAGAAATAACTATCCACTGTTGCCCAGCTTGTTGAACAATACATTATACCTTGTGGTCGCCACACGGAATGAAAAATGGGTAGTGCCACGGCGAACATTTTCGACTCCAAAACTTGTACAGCTTAATCTAGCAAACAACTTACAAGTCAAGGGTTGATCTCATATCAACTCATTTGTCCGTCACATCCCGCAAGCTCCTACTGTCACAAGTGATAATTCGTAACCGCCAAATTCATTTCTGTTGCGCTGTTTTGATTTTGATAAGTTCAAACATTTTGTTATACAGCTTTTGTTACTCACAATTATCTGGTACACTCTCATTTACGTGTTATGCATGAGCATTGACGTTATCCACTTATCTTTGTGTCAGTAAATGGTGAGACCTTCGTGACACAATTCCCCAAAACTTAAACTAATGAACCCCGTCGTTCACAGAATACTCCTGCCTGTTTACTGCTCAGTTTTTTCGCTTTAGCCATTCACTTTTTTTTATTAGGTTTTGGGGTGCTGTCCTTTTCCGTTTCATACTACCTCTAAAATTAGTTGTGTAAAACTTACATGTTCTTTGATTCCTACGTTCATATTCGAAACATTCTTGTACAGATCTATATAAGTAGTCTGTCGCGATTGTCCATTGTTATGATTATCCAGCGTCATTATTGTGCACTGCGATGTATCGTAGAGGTTCGAATGAGACCATTCGAACCCCCCACAGCCGCTTAAGTGAGATCTTTCACTTTCAGAACAATAACATGAGTCTTCCCCACACAGATGAACATTTTATTCAAAAGGTTTACGGGATCTACCTTTAGTTTGTAATCAGAATGAGTAATCTGGTTCCGAAAACATGCTCAATATTGAATTTGTCCAGTAAGTGACCATCATTTTGGTAACTGCCTTAAGGCATTTCTGTTGTCAGCCTCATTTTAAAGGTTTTCATCTCTTTCTTGTAGTACAGATATTTATCTCCGTCGCCTATGGCCATTGACGAGACTAGGAAAAACAGCTTTACGGGGTTTTACCTCGAGTAGTCAGTCACAGGAACGAACTTTCTTCTGAGGTAGTTACTCGATCCTCAAGAATTGTTTTCAGTGTTACTAGATGTTCAGTCACTTAAAACACTGTCAGTTTCATAAACCTCCTCTGTTCCTTTATTTGCTGTGGTCCCCAAATGCACTGCTACACCATTATTTCAGTGACTATCTTTCAAACCGAAGGTCGCTTGCAGAAAACACGCTGATTTAAGCTTATGTTAGTGTTGGTTGTATGAATACCATCGTAACTGCGACTGGAGGATGAAATGTTAAACAATAATTGACCATTCTGTACGCCAAATCTGTAAAGTCAACTTTTTGGTATGAAGGTAACATGCGCAATTCAGCTGCTGAATGCATGCATGTTGCTATTGGTTGTATTCTACATTATGATTCACCTAAAACTGAAAGGAAGTCAACAAAAATGGTTTAAATGGTTTCGCATAAACCTCACAGCACAGCTCACTTAATTTGACATTTTGAATGTTGAGACTTACACTAGTCCATAGACGTGGGCATGATGCATTAGCAGAACATGCATGTTTTTGGTAGAAGTGTGAAACGGCATTCATCAAACACATTTCTAGTCAAAAAGCCTATCGCGAATGACCGGGAGAACTCTCAATATGTTTTTAATTTCATGTGTGGGAGGTCGATAAGTTATTATTTATTGCCAGGTTCAGGCTGTAGTTTGTGCTCAACCATGTCTACACAAACTCTTGCAAACACGTCAATAAATCAACTTACACAGATCAACAAATCTCCTTTCTGCACGAACTATTATCTAACTGAGGCACACAAATTCGAAATCAATCTCCATCAGTAATGATTGTGTCGGGAAAAGCCAAGGTTCGAGGACTGAGCAAAATTTATGCCCTCAAAATGGTTTTATGGGAAAAATGATGATTAACAGTTTCAAGTCAAGGTATATTGAGTCAATTTATAGCTTTTTCCTCCCCATGAATAGTCAGTTTCATCAGCAGCCCAGTAAGAGTTTTTTTAACGGTAAAAACAAAACGCCCATTAGAAACTCAATTTAATAAAAATGTAACAGTGTCAATTATTCGGTGAATCTTAGGTTGCTGCAACCAGAAAAGGAACGAAAAGAATTACGAGAGCTGCGAAGTTTCAACATTTAGCCAGGACATTTGTCGGGCAATTTTAACAAGGGTAATTACAATATACAGTCTTCGTTCTATTAACGGTTCGAATGTAGAGGAAAAGCATTCCCGTACACCGTGAAGCAATTGAGTAGAAACGGAGTGCCCCAACAATTAGTATCCCAGGGAAAACGAAAGTCAGATGTTCTAGAGGGTGGAGAATGTGAAGGGGATATCATACCGAACACATTTTCTGGTGATGCTCATCGTGAGGGTCAAGGAAGTGACCGTAGACTCTGCACTGAATTTTACGAAAGTGAACGCTATATGAGGCGTTGTTTACGGAAAGAATCGCTCTTGAGTGGTGAGCTGCAGGTAGGATTGCCACATAAAAATAATGCAAATGTGAGAACAAATATGGTCTTGTGGGTACGTATAGCTCAATAACACGCGTAAGTTAAACTTGTTTTAGTTGAATGCACCTCAAAAACAGGTTAGGTCTAATGGAAACATTGATGAGAAAAGAATGACAGTATAAATATACATGAAATATCACTAACGTTAGAGCAGAGCAAAGTTATTCTCAGTGAACTTTTCTAAACTCACGCCGGAAGGCCTGAAAATATGCTCGGTGAGTACCGCAAGCAATGATGAAGAACGGAAGTAAACAATGAGGTTCAGACCGATTTTTGAGAAGTTCTGAACTGCTTCACAGAAAACTTCTATTACCGAACTTTGCTTATTGCAAAACACAAGCCTCAAAGTACTGAGTTACCGGAGATTTAATTAATATCACAGTGAACCGCATTAATATTTGATGGCACCTTTTACATTCAGATAAGTTTTCTGGCCAAACTTTTGTCAGAGCTTATCGGCAATGCGTATCCTTGCCAAAACTGAAAGTTTTAATTCGGTGGCGTTTTCATGAGGCAACCAGGTTGGTTATCAAGTCGTTGTTCGTGTTAAACACAACCGAATTGCTATATGTGAACATCCGGTTCCTAAAAGAACAAAACTTGAGACTAGTGCTTCTCTGTGAAATAAGGTTTGGCTAAAAATTCCATGTGACTGCGAAATCTGGGACCGATTGTTAGTGATGTTCAAACTGAAACGTGTTTTTATTGTCTTAATTCGTAAGCGTTTAAAATATCTAAAACGTTGGCATGTACGTCACAGGTTAATTAAATGGTGTTCAGATAATGAGTTATTTTTTCTGAAAAATATAACAGTGGTCGGTCGGATGCTTTGTTGTAAAGTTGAACACACATGAGGACTACGGTTGATAAGAAACTGACTAGGAATCATTAATTTAGAGAAGTACTAGATTTTAAGTACTTAGTGAACAGCCTAATCCTTAATTATGACCTTGCACCACTATGAATACTAGGATCACACGAAATGTAATCGTATAACAGGACCATATTTCATCTTCACCACTGAAAATAATGTTTCGTTTTGTGACAAACAATTCGTCTGCTTTTGTGATTAATCCCACTGTACATGATGAGCACGAAATGATCAGTACTCACGGGCGAAAGTGGTCGAGCGTTCAGATTAGATAATTCGGTCGTGCCTAATGTGAGGTCAAGGGCGCAGTGGTCAACACAGTTGTCTCATGAAAGTGTGGCCGGAGTTCAAATTCCGGCTGTCGCAAGGATATGCCCTATTGACCAGCCCAATGAGAGCGAAACTCGAGTCTAGTGCTTCTTTTCGAATGAGGCTGTCTAGAAAGTCTATCTGAATGCGATAGCTATCATCAACTGTGAGTGTTGTTCAACTGAAACCGGAAGTATATTTGTACTCACAGTTCATGACAGTTAAGAGGCGTTTACATGGAAACCAACTTTCTGCATTCCGGCCTATATGATATAGAATATGTTACTGCCAGCACGATTTACGCCGAATTTTTCACATTGAAATTATAAGTTAAACAAATAGTGTTGTAAAATGTGCCAATATATCTCCATTGAGCTTGAGAGAGATATAAAATCCAAACTTGTTTCCCAACAGTTTTCCAGTGCACAACCTCAAGCAAAAACAACGAGTGTTGTGGTTACCCTTCGACATATTAGAAAACTATAGAACCATTCTTACCTCATATCGCCCTTGAACAACATTGATTAAGGCATGTTATTAGAACAATGACGGGACTGCTAACAGCAACGCTCTGTATGAAATACATCGGGCTGGTAGAAAGGTACCCAGATTTTGTAAAAACTTCGAACGCGACCTATGAATACACTCGTTGCATATTATCACAGACAGAAGTTAACTTCCACAGTGAACAGCTGAAGCCGCCCACAATTGTGGAACAACATATTCAGACTCGAAGTTCGTTCTTTTCGATCAGCAGACGTACACAACCGTTCGAAATGGTGAATGTTTTTTGTTGAAAGTGGCAAAGGTCTTTGACGCAACTGGACCAAGTGAGCCCCTATTTGCATAAATTATCTACCACTAGGGTGTATTGGAAAGTTGTTCGAGAACACGTGTCGGTCATGTGATATAACTGGATTCGGTTGTTCGTTTCCAGTTGTCACCGCACAACCTGATTGCAGCAACCTGAGTTTGAAAGAACTTTTGTTTACATGCTGTAAAATATTTTAATCTTACTCGCTAATTGGACAACACAACTAATTCCTCATATTACCGAAAATATACCGTTTTTCGAATAAACCCAAGATGCCCACCTTAAAATCGATATTCTGTGATACGTCTCGCTTCTGTCTGGATTTATAACGCAGGGATAATCTCAGTAAGTTACAAGCTTTGCTGGCTACAGGCTAAATCCCTTTAAGCACTTGGTTACCAGTCCTATCAGTATCAATTGTGATGGGGGAATTAGTAGGTATTTGATGTTTAACACGATCGCACCCCGTTAGCCTGGTTGGACTTGGTCCACTTCGGATTCTTAGTTTGCGTTGCTTACAGCCGCAAAGGCATGAAATGATCATTCTGTTCCGTACGATATATGGCATTACGAAATAGCATAAGCAACATTTCACAATTTTGTGATCACAGTTGGCGCAAACTGATAATCTGCCAAGGGCATCCACCCTAACGGGTTTTGGATAAGCTGAACATAAGTTACATTGTTTTTCAGTTTGTAATCGTTAGGGAGAATTCTTATCAGATTTCATTAACACTATATTAATTTTTACTAGCCATGATCATTTCTCCATTTCTGACTCTATAAGTTCTACACATCCAATTTTGTTTCTTAACTGAGAATGAATCCTACAATAACCGCGTATTTTTCGGAATTTCCGTTACAATATGTCAAGATGACACTGCAGCATATCACTCTGCAATTATTTGGGACGATCAATATCTCCAGATCTTTGGTTCTGAGTCTACTGAATTAAAAAGTTGCTAAGCCGTGTTCAACGGACCTTGCATAGATAACGAACCCTTAACATGAGACCAACAATCCTTAGAACCAACAATCCCATGACATAAATATGCGTGGAGCACCCTCAAGCAGAAATATGAAATTTTCTGCTACTCCTTCGAATACGGCCGACGTTCAAATTTTTCTCAGTGGGGGCTATCATACCATGCAATCGACTTCAATTCATTTTGAAGCTCACATATAACTGGAATGTATGAACATCAGACCCAATTCAGCAGATCAGTTTGTTTAACTGTCCATTTATTGTTTTACTTACCGTGAAGCGTCTCTCACAGTAGGCAGAACAGATCGACGCTTGTTTCAGCAAGCGAGCAAACAATTCACTCAAAAGATTGATATGGCCAATCATACTAAACGATGGTCAACTTAACAGCCAAAATGCTCCTCAGAAATAAAACACAGGAAGAAACACGTATTTGGAAGAAATCGTTTGCTTAGATTCAAAATCGTCTGACAGTAGCTCCTTGGATTAAGCGAATTCTCCTGGACAACACATGGAACATCCATGAAAATATTACAGTATATCAAAGTGTTCGTGAAAAATCTATCTGAATCGTCCTGACAAGCTAAAATCTGACCTGTACCAGACGCAGGAACCTGGTCTAAGGCACACTTGGCTAACAAAAAATGAGCAGACTTCAACGTAACTGTTTCCTTCTCAAGTGAATAATAAGCTGATCCCAACAGTTCGTGTGTGAACTACTGCAAGCGCGGTTGTTTGCAGGTCGTAGTTGTCAGAATTTACATTCCACCAACGTTCGACAGGTTATTGCTAGGTCAATTGAGTGGTACTCTTGTATGAGGACCCGTAGCAAATGTGAGTCAAGAGGTTTCGTTTGCATTGCCTAGGCTACTGCGTGTGCCATGGATCAGTGATTTAAACGTAAATTTCTAAAATGAGTGAATGCATCGAGTTCCTTCAGCATATTTAGATAGTGACTGGCGACAGTCGCTATCAAACGTGCACCGAATGTCAAAGGTTGCGCTTCAAACCTGGACATCTGGAATCACAGACTCGTGACGTAAACGTAATATGAAATCAAGGCCATTCCGGCGGTAAAAGAGAGGAAACAAACTGTGATTGATAAATTTGACGAACACCAATAATGGTGGTTAATTGACTTAAAGGGATTCATTGACATTTAACTTCCAACCTAACATTGTGCGCCTCTAACTTTGACTTAATCCTGAAAACAACAGTGAATATAAAGTTGTTCCACTGGTCGAGAGATTTTGGGTTCAAAAACCCAATACGCGGCCCTTCGAAAGGCATGATGAGCCTAACAGCATGACCATATTGTTGCAGCACAACAACTACATGATGATGAAACGGTGAGTGATTTCGTGCCTGGACTATACTTTCCGGCCCAACATGTATATATGTATATATACTAATATCATTGTCAGTATTTTCAATATTTAAACTGCCGCGTAAACCTCCACCACTATCTGACGATTAATCATCCGGTACCAGGGTAAACGGGTGGGTTAGCTCAGTGCCACTGGGTGCGTCTCCAGGTTGCAGTATAAAGAGCAATCTTCCGCATGGAGGCCAACTGCGAAATAAGTGGGTTCTCCCGGTGAATAAGAAGTCGCGGACAATGAGCGGTGGTACTACCAGGGCTTGACAGATTCACAGTTGGCAGACAGGTCTCCCATAAAATACCGTACAAACGGTACTACGACATGGTGTGTATTATCCCGTCCCAAGTGGGTTTCAGTTACCCCAACAGCAGCACATGGAGCCCTGAACAGCATGCCATCCATGTGACCGACTGTCCGTACGGCCTACTATCATCTTAAGTCTCCGCCAACCATGGAAAACCCTCAGGAAGAAGTACTACTCATTTGGGGGATCACCAGCTCCCACGGGTACGCAGTGTGGGCAGACTGACTGTACCCTATTCGAAGGGCTTATGAACGAACTTGGTCAGCGGCTCCTGGCAACAGCAGGCGTGCTGCTCATCACTCTTGTCAATCTTGGACTCCCTGGCTGGACAGACCTACCACATCAGATCCGCCTTCGTTGGTGAATCCTCGAACAGTTTCCCTACTTCTATCGCAACTTCCTGTAGTGTGCAATGGGCATCCTGGATAGATGGACTCTATCCGAAGAGCGTATGAACCGAACCACTACCACTGGTCACCAGCCTACAGTGGGCCGCGAGCTCCGGGGTTCGCCCGGTCTTAGGTTTTGTTCGAACCAAAGGCTCCGGCTAAGACCCCTCAAACCAGCCACCTTCTTTGGTCTAGGCAACCCAGAAGTATCCCGCTCTCACAATTCTGGACTCAAACATATAATAACTAAGAATTTTATCGTGCCTTTACTTCTCAACTCTGGTCAGAGTGTCCGCATTCGACTTTGCTCATATGTTCAATTTCAGCAAACCAACCAATTCTGTCTCGTTTTCCTGTCTTTTGGCAAATAACTCTTTACTTTGTTGTGTCCGCAAAAGGCGCTTGGCCAACAAGTTGGTTTGTTGCGCAAACTTCCGTATAGGTCATGCCAAAAACTAAACCACAAACGTGTACACTCATTTGCACGACGGACATGCACTCACATACATTGGGTGACAGTACGTAGTCATTCGCCTTGGTGAAAGTTCTCACACATCATGTACACACTGTTTCGATAGTCTCTTCTGGTCCGTCGTGTTCGGGGCTTGTCCTTTTGCTCCTGAATGTCCCCTGTGGGTAGTACACTACTTGTGAGTAGTATACCACTCACAACGAAACTGCCTGTTATACAACAACTTGGCTATTCCCAATCCCGCTTTCGTCCACACACAAAAGGCTTACTTCATTTACCACTAACGACGGAGGTCACAGTCAGAATGATAGTCACACGGAATGATGTCAAACACCAAAGTTCTTTGTCCGAAGGACGCAAGCTCTTACTCAGCCCCCAAACACCATTTAAACTTGTCAAATTTAATACTGGAACAAGTAAAAATAGGTCGGCGGGTATCTCCTGCACGTACATCAGAGACCCTTGCCATCGGTATCTGTTGTCTCGTGGAAACACGGCTTCAGAATTGTAGCCCGGTGCTATATCTCTAATCGCTGTCAGCCGATTCAGTATGTGGGTACAATGTGCGCTTGTCTGGAGACTCTGCGGCTCAAGTCACTGATCAAGCCGGTGTTGAAATTGCCCTAGGCACATACACAGAGAGGGCGTCGTTTGACTGGATACTCGTCAACAACCGCCTTTGCATTGTCAGATTCGCAGGTACGGTTAGAGCATCGAGAGACACCCATCACAAACACTGTCTCTTTGCTGCTGTCGCATGTCTCCACAGGTTGTAATCCAAACGCAGTCAAGGCAATTTTTGCCACCAGCCCACTAACAGTGTACATCCCGCGCGACACACGAAAATTGTAGTACTGGCTGCAGATTTGAACACTCAATTAGGCAGACTAAGAGCTCACGAGCGTGACTTAGGTGGCACGCATTCTTACGATACTGGTCGAACAGATAACGGTGAACGTTTGTTGCAACTCTGTGTTGATGACGGTCTGTTTCTGGCAAGTACTAATTTTCCACGTTCTAGTCGTCGTGCCAAGTTTGCATTGCCTCTTTGTAGAAGACCACTTAGCCGTCACCCACAACCTGACGTATCTAAACTAGCAGCAACACAGGCGGTTTAAGCTTACCACTATGCGGTTGTCTGTAGTCTAGGTCCCCATCTGCCAGACGACGTTGAACCACATTGGGCACACATACGACATGCAATGTAACAAGTGAAATATTGCCGCGTGAGGTACGACTACTCACACACCTACCAGCCGCTGGGTCTCTTGCGATCATTGGAACTTCTCGCCGCTTGCCGGAATATTCCATCTAGCAGTGAGTACAACCGGGCATGCGAGGCTATTCGCCTGGAGCTCCGGAAACAACTACGAGAAAATCGCAAGGTCTGGTAGACAAAAAGCATCATCCAGATAGAACAAACCGCTGCTAACGAGAACTTTGGGAAGCCTTTCGATCTCGTTCGAACAGCTAGTAGCAGGAAGCCAGGTGTGAACGGGGTAATCCACGAAGCCAATGGTTAGCTTGTTCATAACTTGCAACGAAGTTTAGGACGCTGGGTTCAGCACTACCGGCAACATTTCAACTAGCCTTCGGACTCTGCCTGTACTCATTGGTCTGTTGACGTTTCTCCGTCCTCGGGAATAGAAATCTCTCAAGATGAAGTCTCTGAAACGTGAAATGGCACCTGACCCAAACGAACTCCCACCTGCCCCTTTTTACAGACGGAGGCCCAGCCTTAGTTGAAGAGCTGACGGCTCTGCTCCGAAAACTCTGCATCAGTGACGTTGTTCAAAATGGCTAGGGCTTGGCTAACATCGTCGCGATGTGAAAATCACAGAAGGGTCAGTCTGATTTCTGTTACGTCAAATTTGCTCGCAGCCCTTGTGCTTCGTAGACTAAACGAAACGCGTGAACAGCATGCCCGTGAAGAGGAAGCTGACTTTCTCCCTGGCCGTGACTGCGTTTACCACATCTTGACACTTGGCCAGATACTTGAACTCCGCCATTTATATAGAGAACCAACAGCTGTTGTCTTCTTGGACATCAGAGGGGCTTCCTATTCGGTTGACAGAGCTACACTTTGAGATTGCCTATTGAGGAAGGCTGGGCCTGAGAAGTATGTAAATATCCTGAGGGTTTAGGCTTATGGCAGCGTACCACTGACCTTTAACATCTGAAGCGGGGTATGGCAAAGTTGTCCAGCGTCTCTCTTCCTACTAAACTTTGCAATAGACGTGGTCCTAGAGCGTGCCCTGATAAACTGCAAATATGATGGCGTGTATTTGCTCCCAAGCAATCGAATACAAGACACAGAATGTGCAGACGACATCGCCCCAGTGTATAAAGGTTAACAGGGGGCCGAGAACGTCCTAGACGGATTACAGGCTTCAGTTCGTCGGTTTGGTATGACCTTCGCGCGTACTGATTGCGAGGTGCTGTTTGAAGATTGGTAGGACTCTGCGCCTGCCCCTACCCTTGGTGGTGAGCAGTTGGAAGCAGTTGAGAGGTTTATGTACCTTGGCAGCTGTATCAGCGTTGGTCAAATGTCTGATGAAATCGCAAATCGTATGGCTAAGGCTCGGATGGCGTTTGCCAAATCATGTCATCTGAGGTGTCGGCATGATCCCAGTCTTTCTGCGAAAAGCCGAGTGTGCAGTGCCATCATAAGGGCACTTGGGCTGTACGGTTCCGAAATCTGTTCTATTCGCATGAAGGATATTCAAAGAGGATACGTTCATGACTTACGATGTCCCCGAATTATTGGCGGCGTGTGGTGGGAGCGCCGTGTCAGCAATGACGAAGTTCATCGACGCTGTTGACTCTTGTGCAGTGATCTTGTCTCACCGGCTTCATTTGCTTGGCTACATCTTACAAATGCCAAATTACCACCAGCCACATCGTGCCTTATTTGCGAGTGGTGGGTTAGGCTGGAATTGGCAGTCTGGCGGTAAACGCATGACGCGTTCGGAGTACAGAGGCACTTACTTCGAAGACTGTTTCAGTATGGAGCTCCCGACTGCCTGGTTAGGATCCGAAGAACACTGAACACCTTTGGTTGAGGACGCTGTCTGATATGGCGGAGAAGAGCAGTCGATGTCGCTCGTGTAGCCATCTCTTTGTGTACATCGTTGCAAGTTTTTTCTTTGTGGCTTCACATTTTTATCCTCCTTTATTTTACGCAATAAATCTCGCCCTATATTGTGGAACGTTTACCACTCCTTGTTGGTTTTACGTGTTGTATACACACATACATATATATATATGCTTCGAAATTATAGCAGCAGTCAAGCAGAATACAATCAACTTCCATTCATTGACCTCAGATAACAAGTTAAGAACGCTGATAGAGGGGGACGTGCACTTTCAAAAGATATTCAACATAAGGAGTTTGCATATAGTAAAATATTTAAAAACTGAACAAGATATTACGCACTATATAGTATTCGAATAATGCTCTCCACGAATAGCAGAAGTTGAGTGAAAACCAAGGTATATAGAAAGTAGTAATGCATAGGAGTAAATATGAGTCACATAGAAACAGAGAGAGAGGAGTCCAGTGCTTCTATGTGTGAAAGTCAAACGTAGGTTTGGCAGCACCATGAGGTGCTCAATTTACCGGAAGTTCAATTAGACCGGACATTTATGGATATCGCGATGGACCATCCAATCTGACACAAATTGGATATAGTAAGAACCTTGTTCGATCGAGTCAGGAATAATCGCATTGCTGATACCATCTTCGGGATGCGTTATCAGTCAACGGGTATCTTCCTTAATTCACAATAAGTACATTACGATCGTCATGACTTCCAATTGAAGAGCTGACCTACAGCAGGGTGACAGTGTGTTCCAGAGGCATTCAAAGGACGCGAGTAATTATTCGACTTCCATGCAAATTTGAACAAAGTAAACAAAGCTGACGAAACAATTCACATGGAGATCAAAATTTCATTGTATTCAGTTCGCTAGTAATACTGCTGAGAATGAAGTGTTGAAAAGGGAATAATTTTGAATAGTTGTACAAGCACATTTTCATTGTTCTAGTGTTCAAGTACATTGGGGAATAAAATCGTGTTTCTAGGGTTAAATAGCTGCAGTTGTTCTGAAATTGTTATTTTATTGGCCAGTTCTAATCGCCATATCTCAGGTCTGATGATGCATAGGCACAATGCAAGTTTTATAAAAACTTATTGCACTTCGCCCGTTAACTCCTCTCTCCAATCTGCTATAGGTTAAAAAATCTAGAGACTTGTGGAGACAGCAACAACGCAGAACAAAAGTGGCGCTGGAAAACACATCTGTTTTTGGCCAATTATATGGAATCAGATGAATAGCTTCAATTCCCTAACTCGTGAGCTCGGAACATCTGCGAACACGTGTCTGGGCAGCTCACGTGATCGGCCTAGGGAACAAACGGAGTTAAACTAGACGGATCAATTCGATCGTGTGTCTTAGCATAACACTGAACTGAATTAGGAGAGTTTAATCAACAAAGGCCTCGAAATGCTAATGATGGTATGGGTCAAACAACCCTATTCATCATTCTCAGTCTGTGTGGTAGATGTAGTCTACTTCACTGAATGTAAATTAGTGATACATGCACAAGAAACGTTAGTATAAAAATAATACACTATTTCCCCGTGATGAACTCTGCTGGGTGAACACACGAAACGAATGTAACTAGATCGTGTGTCCGACACATGCTTGGTGGTCGAGCCGTGAGCATCTCGGTTGAGTATTCAGAGCAAATGCTTATTCCTTCTAACTGATGAGCGTCTTTCTGTGCGGCCAATGTATTTCGCTTCGCAGGTGCACTAATTGGTATATTTATTTTGATACAAATAAGGTGAGCACTTGATCCTTGGAAGGACGGCCGGGCAGCTGTGTGATTAAACAGAGCAGGGTAGTTGATCTTTCAGCCTTGGTGAGGTACGAATGCGTTCCATTCTGCAGTAGCCAAATAGGGTTAGACATGAAACTAGCCAGAGGTATTAGGTACACCTCGTTGAAAATAAATTGGAGAAAGATAAAAGACTTGTGACAGCCAGAGTATCAGGCCGAATATCAAAGGACTTTACTAGATGGAAGGGATCTCAGCCAAAATTGACCTGTCAAAAGTTCACGAACATACGGTTCCGCTGGGATTCATCTTTTCAATGGTTGAGTCCCCAAGTCACAAGTTCGTCAAAAGTCAACGCTTGGAATCCACCTACTGACTGTTAGTGCATTCAGGAAACAGTACCAGCAGTGCGACTACGCATGACTTGGTCGAAAAAGGTTCACACTAAACCCTGTTTATGTCACATTGGGATGTTTCATCGCGGTACCAATAATAATCTGGTCCAGCTGAACATTTAGTCAATTGAGCATCTTATGGTGCTGTCAAACCTACATTTGATTTTTAGGCCTAGAGACAGCACACCTTATTTTGCTAGTTCCCTTATGATGCGTGCTCACTTGTTCTTGATTGAGGTTGACCATAAGTTAGTTTCCGGATTGCTGATGATCAGCGATTACAATGGTTTCTCAAAAACTACTTTCTTTTGGGTGTGTTCCTAATGCGAATGTAAAACATTGTAGAATTAGTCAATATTCATTATCACATCAGTGTTTCGAGCGTCACTTTTCTACTTTCGACAGTTAAACAGCAAAAGTAGAGGCTCAAGATCAAACAGCGTGATGGCAGAATTATTTGGTTAGAGGCTACGTGACAGCATAAACGTTGCACAGTTCCAGTGAGCTGGAAATCGACATTCGCTGAAATCATCGGATTGTATTGATGGCTCACTCCACGGGACGGATTGATGAACACAAAGCGGTTTTCGAACGAACTTTTGTATAATGAACGCCTTATCGCTTCTAACATCCGGATGAACCGCCTCACGTGAGCGTGTCCAGAGTATGAACCTCGGTCGTGATATAGATAGTAGTGCTGGTGGGCTCTAACAAAAGCGATGCTCAATGCAATTGCTTCTTTTCTAAAGGTGTTGGCTGCGGTGTCTATTCGGATGCAAAAAATACGATCAAGTGTACGGCATTTAATTACTATCAAACAAAATCCCCCACTACATAACAAGAAACACGCAACAAAATGAACAATGACAGATTCGCGTGAATTCCCACCATTATTGGGTTTCTCTCGTTAAGCTTAGAAATCAAATAAATTCCTCTTAAATCCCAACTTCACGGTATCCACGAATATTTGCCGGTCCCATCGAATAATGAAGTAACCGGAAGTTTTCTGTGCATGCTGCTCGTGTCCGATACGTGATACCTCAGGAAAGTAATGAAAAGCCGTTCGTCAAAAAAACGCACCTCAGAGGAACGACTAGAAATGGGTACTGGTGCTGCTCACCCATATTCTTACAGGCTGTCAGTTCGATCGTAAGGTTTTACTCACAAAGGCATGCACAGATAAACGTTTGTTCTAATCTCTGAGTGCTTCAACACGACAGTTCAGTGCAGGACTGAACAACCACACTTCCTATGTAAGAGGTCCACTGCTGTAGACTGACGTTTCAATGATCTGCTATAAACAGACATTAAACGAACTCGAAAACTACAAAGGGGTTACAGTTACGGCAAGATAATTGATGCACAACGGGCTGTAGGAAAATTTATCGGCTGAAACTTACCAGAGCGCTTATTCTTTTGCCCGCTGCGGCGATATCTGTTGTGTATAGGACATCAGGAAGATTTCCGGGCTTAAGCTAATCAAAAAATCCATTTGCTGATAAAACTATCATCGGCAGGTCAAAACATTTCAAGGTGAACATCACTCACATGTGATCGTAGTCTTCACATTCAGGTAGACTTCCCAGCCAGCCTCTTTCGATCAAATGTCATGGTCAGCTTGAAATCAACCAAGTACCCGACTACTCATCCGTAATCCAAAATATCGCCTAGTAAGTTTAATGAGATCGGAGATTTTGACCTGTCCAGGAAGTCCTAATCGCGGGGTTATCGATTGGAGTTAACAGGTCAGTTACTGTCTCCTTTCGAAACGATCGGGCAAACTGATCGTTGCTAACAAGTGAAAGTAGTTGAGCGTTCTGATCTGATGATTCGGTCTTGCCTAAAGTGAGGTCAGTGGCGCAGTGGTCAACACTGTTGACTCATGAACGTGTGGCCGGAGTTCAAATCCTGGCCGTCGTAAGCATGTGCACAACTAACGAGCTCTAATGAGTGAGAAAGTCTGTTTGAATGCGAAGGCTGCGATCATATGTGAGTGATGTTTAACTTGAAGTTAATCAAATCCCCGGCTACTCATCAGTTCAGAACATATTAAGATGTGCGTCGAGCATTGCTGGAAGCTACGTTCACGATAAAAATTTATTTCCAAAGCTGAGATAACAAAGGCAGACAACTCATTCGTTGAAGAGGAAATCGAGGACCTCAAAAACATAGCAAGCTACGTATAGACTGATGACCTCCCAACTGAGTAAGCTAATGCTGGTAGGAAAATAACTCAGATGGACCAATACAACGAGATCCCGTAGGTGTACAAATGAAAGTTAACCCAGATATGCGTGCATCAACATTGCCTCTTCCTAACACAACGCAAATGACACGAACAACCACCAAGGGACCATCCGAATGGTATGGGTTGAACATCATTCACGGCGGATCGCAGCTTTCACATTCAAATAGGTTTTAGTCGACCGAAGCCGAGGAGCTCTGATAAGCATAAAACCCAGAGACCTCGACAGTTTATACGCAAAAAGCACGCTGCCCACCAAGCAGAACGAAATTTGCGATTTCAGCTTGATCAAGGAGTCCTAACCGTTGAGTCACCGATTGGAGTTAACCAGTTTTGTACCTACGCAATGCAACCGGGCAATCTGAGTATTCCCATAGGTGAACGTGGCTGAGCGTTTGCCTATGATTCAGTTGCGCGTAAGGTGGGTCCAATGACGCAGTGGTCAATACGGTTACCCAATGAAAGCGTGGCCAGCATACAACCCGCGGCCGCAGCGAGGATATGCGCTGCTAACGGCCCTTAACAAGGATGAAACTCCAGCTAAGGGGCTCATTTCCAAAGAGGCTAAAATAAAATTCTATTTGGATGTGAAACCCACAAACAAATGAGTTGTGCTCATCTTGTGTAGGATTTGATCCAACAGGGCGCTTCCAGCTGCGGCCCGAGGTAAAATAGAACCTTTGATTCAGTAAGTCAACTGATGTGGCGGAGAGTAGACGTCAATGGCACTCGTTTTGAGGGTTTCCGTGTGCATCTTCGTGATTTTTTCTTTCCGTCAACGTTCCTTCTTCATCCGCATTAAGCCTTAACTCCTTTCTTAAATTTTGGTGCGTTTGCCACTCCTTGTGGTCATCGTGTGTCAAACCTAAAATATGCACTTTATATAAACTATGCAAAACCAGTGGTTCCGTGCATAAGTAAGCACAACGCGATTCGAGACATGAATGAATATGGCTTCTCCTAGTCAAGTACACACGCAACTACATTGCAACCACGTCATCTGCCTAGCAAAAACCCTTGCCGCAGTTGGCCAAACACATAAACGCTCGAGGTGATCAAATTAATCCAGTTCTTCGAAAGCACACTGAAGGTGAAACTGAGTAAAATGCTTCACCCTCAAAACCCATCTCAACGGAAAGAAACTAGCTCAGATACTAGAAGAAACGACAAGGATTGGTTCAAACGTCATTAAGAGTTGAACTTGAAGCGATTAATCGTAACGAACGGTGCTGCTCGAACGGTACAGTTTGATAGCGGTTAGAAAGTGACCAGCAACTTCATACACGGACGAAAACCTCAGTCAGGCCAGATATCTGATCTCACGGGTCAAATGTAAACTGTTTATCCATTACCTGTGAAAGTGACATATACTCCTGACACAAGCTTCAGCAACTCTTCGCTGTCCTCGAGGTCAACCAAAACATCGACACGATGACACTAACCCCAGCACAAACCGATCACTGATGTAAAGATCAGGTGACCGCACGACCATACGGCAACGCTCCCCAACCTTTGTTTCTTGCTTTTGGAACTGGATGTGGGCGCGGTTGTTCAGTGATGGGAACTGTGATGGCACCAGTACCAACACCAAGTACGACCATGCAGATAAAGCGCTTTCCAACCAAACAGTTTCTCCTCAGGTTTCCGGTGGTAATCACTTCTATCGTTAAAGCTGCGTCCAACAGCTGCATGCTCGTGACAAAGTGGTATCTGCTAACCTATCCCCAAAATCCTGTTTTCGTTTTCTTTAGTCACATGCTGATGGAGCGGTTGAGTAACACTGTGACCGGGAAATAAATGACCACAAAGTCGGAAGTAAAGCAATTTAGAAAATCGACTGGCCTTTTTTATTCAGGCTGCTCCAAACGAATGGTCAGTGTATTGTCCAGATCCTTCCACGATTAATATGATTTTTGGTTGCAACCAAGATAAACTTCGGAACGGACTAATTTAAGATAATACGAATTTTACGGATTACTGGTTTAATGAAACAAGTACATTTCATCCTGAAGCTGTACTTAGATACATTTGAAGCTTCCGTGGTGAAACTGCCCTGCCTTGCACACTGCCAACGTCCATCTCGCCCTTCCCACAGACTATTCTGATCCTTAGTGAGCCAGACGGCTACGGCGCTGGTGGCATCACTGACAAACTCGTCCTTTACAAACGGTTTCATCACTTAAGGGAAACAAGCGTTGACAACCAGAACTAAAAGTAAGACTTCAGCTGTTGATGAAGGTAGACCGATGAAAGGCGAAGGAGGGACTTACACTACCTTCTCACATTCCGCAAACCATAGAAATATCAGATCGTTCCAACAATTCACAATGCGTACATACGCTATTGTTTTCAAACGTGTCCAGTCTGTGCGAACTTTGGAGTAGCCAATCGAAAGTCACTTAGGCCCAGAAAAATCCGTGGCAATGACACTAATAGACAAAAACAAGACTGCAACGTTCAGTTCAGGTTATCTTGAGTACTGCTGTGGACAGATGGTCAGCCGGTATTCGGTTTACGTAACTCTCTAGAACAACGCGATAAGCGAATATTTTAAAATCATTCACATTTAAGAATGCATGTGTACATATATTTGTACTGATACAGAAGGATCTGCAGAATCAGAAGAGGAATTCGCCCATCAACAGGGATTTAAAAGAATGCATAAACATAAAGACACGCATACAGAGGTAGATTTCAGTCTCAGCACAAGCGTCGAAGGAGTCCGGCCCTACATGTACACATTATATTTTGATTACAATGGAAACCGCTAACTATTCAGGTCATACGCACGTGAACCCACCACCACCATCACCGACATAAAGTTATTCAAGAGCACACGGTTGCAAATAAGAAAAAACATTGATCGAAGGAATTATGTTTCATACCGACACGCACACACATACAATGTCCATTGGATCAACATGAAGGCAACGTGCGGATTTCCCGGGATAGACGAAAAAATAGGACGCCAGCGCGAAAGATAAAAGAACAGAACATAAACGCAGTATTGGTGTGTAAACGTTGAAAAAATAAGCAAAACAAAAAGGCCTCGACGAGGGACGACTGGGTACGTGGTTCGACCAAATTCGAATAAAATACAAAAAAATCCTCTGATCAAAAAATCGGTCAATTTCACAGCATCAGCTAAGAAACAATGAATGTGCACTCCTTCACCCAGAATAATAATAGTAATAATGAGGGTAAAACAGTAATGAGTAAAAGAACGAAAAATCAATAACTCACGAAAGTTATTTACAAAAGAATCCCCTCCCCACGAACACAACTGAATGAGCGGCGCAAACCACAGGAAAATGAAATGAGAACGAAAATACGGAAGTCAGGAACGAGAGAAAATGGATAAACAAACAACAGTTGTTTCAAAGTTGCACACGAAAATTAGTGAACTGGTCAATGGGTGCAAAATAGTGTGCCGACGTGAGTCATGAAGTAACGTGGATAGGAAGTTTGTGAAAATCAAACAATCAAAATAAAAAGTCAGGTACTTCGAAGTGCAAGAGACAGAATTAGAGGAGGCCAGAAACAAGCAAAAATAAGTAACATACGAGATCGTAACAGGTACCTATGTAAGCGCACAGGTATGTGTGAGAGAGATACATAGATAAGGAGGTATTTGTGTTGTAAGGTAGTATGCATGTTGTAATTCAGTTAGAGCAACCAAGTGGAAATTCTCCCATTTACACATAATTATCATAAAGATCAACATAAGAGCACCACAAAACAAACCCAAGCAATATACACACTTGGAGGCCGGTTCATGTGATGCAGTTTTGCTTACAAAAAACTCCCAGGTTTCTTCTGGTTGTGACTATGATTTCCTCGTCGAATGGATCGGACGGGACGAGCAAAAGTCTTTCGTACCGAGACCGAACGATCCACCTTGGACGAACACCACTGTGAAACGGTAGAGCCCGTCGTGTTAGCGCTCAACAGCCTTCCGGAGCCAGTGCTTGATAGTTTATCCTGCATATCCATGTCTCCACGAACTTCACCTAAAGCAAGGGTGCGTGCAAAATCTATTTGTGTATAGGCTACACTATTCGCATCCGGGGGTGAATAGCTGTGAAAACCGGTATCGGCAACGCCCGGGTTGCCCTCACCAGAAGACGTGGCAGAGGAAGTCATGGACCGACTGGTGAAGACATCCCCGAACAAACCACTACTAGCTTGAGTAAGCGGAGGTGTAATCGACAAAGATGCGATGCCACCGAGCCCGCTGCTCGAGCTAGGCGAATCCGTGTGTTCTTGTATGGAACAGCCCATTGGTTCGGAAAACGTGCTCCCGTCATCATGACGTGCAGATGCCGACGAGCTTAACGGCGCAGTTGAGGCAATCACGTGGACATAGTTCAGCACCGGTGTCTCTGTGACCGCAGACGACAGACTGTGACTATGACGACGGCGTGTCGAATCCGGTTGAGATACAGTAGGAGGAAAGGTAAACAAACCTGGGGAGTCGGATTGCGTGAAGGTACTGCTATCTGAACAACACATAGCCGCATTACTGCCCACTGTTTCGGACGTCAAGGTAGCTGCATCGCTGGTACAGTCACTCCCGGTGCTGGCACTGTTTGAGAATCCAACCACACTGCCGGCAGAAGAATTGGCCGAGTTGATGCTCTCAAGTGGAGTTTGGCGGATTTGATGGTGATGGTGAACAACACCGATCGTCAGCTCCGTATTAGCATTAACAGAACTGGCAGGGCTAGGCCTCAGATCGACCATAGCGTAATTTCTGCTGGGATCACGAACCTGTGAGAAGACAGTACGCTTAAATTTAGTTCGGCTATTAGGAGATATGAAGCACAAATATGGAAGCTTTACAGCAGGAAAAAATCAGCAGATAATCGTTTCCTAGTCCAGATAGGAAATACTGCTGCTTATCAAAGCGACACGATCAGGGCAAGTCAAGATGGAACAAGTGTTGTGTATGTCAAAGGAGGGACACCGGGGAATCCTAGCTTTCTATGTGCTATGATTTGAATTTATGAGCCTTCAAGTAATACCCAACTACAAGAAACTCTGCACTAACACCTACAGGTCTCTGGGATTTGCGTTTTTTCATAGAAAACATAAACAGCAGCGGGCTGCAACAATTTCGAAAAACCCTAACCCCAAAATAATATGGAAAGTGTGTTATGTGAGATGTATCAACTATAAATAAGGAACACCTTCCAGGTGGAATAAATGTTTCACAATGAAGAATGTGAGAATTTTAATTCTAAGCTCTGATCGGTGTCATGTAGTGAGCAAAAGCGTGACTTTGTCGAAGTCATCAAAACAAAAGTTTCCTTAGCTACTACCGGGGTCTCATCACATTGAGCTCGGTGGGTTAAGACATTATAGACCCTCAGAAAAAGAAGTGAATTGTTGAATGCTCCTCGCTTGCAGCTTGCTGTGACAATGGTGCCGTCATCACACAATAAAGAAATATCAACCATCAAAGTAAATATCAACAAACAACTACATGTGTTCGCAAAACGTGGGTACAAACGCTAAGCTTCTAAGTTGTACGTTAACTAGATGTTCGCCACCCGACCACTTTATGAGTCAGATTTGGGTGGAAACTGTTTGCTTGTCGAAAACTGGGTGCAACCTTAAAGTCGTGAAATTCATAGGTGACATCAACATTATATTCCTATTCAGCATCCCATCGTTGTTGAAAAGAAAGTAATATAATGTCTGTGTGTAATTAATCCTGGTCTATGACTCAGAAACCTTATCTCTGTACGACGACCTGAATAGACTTTTACTGTCTGACCTCCATCGCTTAGTGCAAGCGCTCTGTAACAGACGAGATGAGCGCGAGTAACGCGATGATACGTTAAACGAATAGTTAGCCACGTGACAAGAGTGCACTACCTGCGATCGATTGATCCTTTTATCAGTCTAACAGTTGAGCGTTCGCTGCGCTTGGCAGTGAGCATCGCAACCAAGAAGACTGAAAAAGTCAAGCAACGACGTGATCACTTTGTACAAGGAACTTGGGTACTCTGTTAGGCAGAACTAACGGATGCTGACTATCAAGCTGAACTACTTGTAATAAACTACCGGAAAAGTTGGAGGCGTTTTCCCATACGGCTAAAGGGACAGGTACGCGTCCGGACGATTGCTGGATCAACTTTATTTTAATCAGTATGCTGTTTTATAGGTATATTCTTCCCAAATTGTCTCTGTCATTGATACAAAGAACGGTAGCTAAAAACATAAAATTCACCCATCAGGAACAGACCCGTATGCAGATCACCACAAAGTGAACTGAAACGTTCAGAAACATCAACCAATACAAGCGCGTGTTGTAAATCAGCGCGGAATTCGAACGACGGTTCACATGACCGCCAGGGATTGGATGATAGTCTTAATGGACAGAACCACTGTATTGCAGATAGTGACGAATAGAGTTACAAAACTGGCACACATCATGAGTAACAATATGGCGAACACAAAATAACCCAAAGACATGTGACCCGAAGAATACATGCAATTTGGCAGTGGTTGAAAAGGACACGTGTTCTATAGCTGGGACACGTGATGAAGGCTCGTAAAACCTCACTAAGGCTAGATGTTACACGTAGTCACTAGGAGGCAGACGTGATCGCATCAAAGTCACTATGATCATCATGCGAACCGCTAGTGATAGTTCGATCGAATTGTCAGCAAACTTATCCGCAAACGGTTTTCTCCATATATGCACACGTAACACACGTTCCTCTGACTGAAGTGTAACGCCAGATAAATTCTTAATATCAGGCCACCATGCCGCCGCTTCTAGCGTGCGAATGGCTGATGTCGCAATCCGTCACTACAATACAAACTTTTCAAGATACACATTTCCAAACAGAAAATTTGCGGAATTAGCTCACGTTCACAAAAAACGACAGTTAAAAGAGGTAGCCACCAAATACATACAAACGAGTGGAGCAGTTTACCAACTAGCGTTTAGTAAGGCGAGTTCGTCAGCCACAAAAATGCTTGTATTACATATTTTGAGAATAACCAATCAATGAGAGGTGCAGTGCTGATCTGGGTTACCGAAGAACAAGACCGATTTTCAATGATAAAAACCAACTAAGCGTCGTTTAAAGTGGAAAGAGTCTCGAGTCTCTTGGATATTCTAAGGGGAAGATAAGACACAAACCAACAACAGGAGGATAGGTCCGTGCGCTTCCTGTGTAGGAAAACGGGTGATGCACTTGAGTGAAAAAATGAACGACAGGTTAGCAGTGACAGTTTAGTGCATTTACAGCTAAGGTTGGCTATATTGGGTGATGAACAAAACTGCAGTTTTTGTGACAGCACATCAGGTGGCGTGTTTGTTACCATCTACTATGTCAACTGTATCAACGAGAACCAATTTCTCGCATTACGATATACTCATATACGCGTTCAGGTTCATGAAGATGCGGCTCCTAATTTCCAGCACCCATGCCTCTTCATAGCAGGAGTATGGCATTACCAATAATCAGGATTATCCATTAGTTACTAATTGTTCTGGAACCGTGAGTACTTTGGAAACACAATTCTGCATTCTTACTTTGGGGGCAGTCTTCAACTCAGCCTTAAAACCACGTTTGTATGTTTGAAAAATGTTCCAATAATTTCCAATTTGGTTTAATACAAGGCTACGGGTTGTTCAATGCAGCATGTGCAATTCTGATTACTGGTGACGTCACGCTCCCTCTGCCAGGAATAGGCAACTAAGCTAGAAATGAGACGTAATCGATAAAAAAAACTACCGACTACCCTGGAATTGTGAAAGCTCCATCGCTTCCCAAGTATGCTATAAATACCCTCCGCTCTCTCGTCAACAGTACATCGAAACGTTGCATAGAAGCTGAGGAAAAATAGGAAGAGCACTCACTACTAGTTACCTCAGCATGAATTCACAATTGTGATGTGGCTAACTTTTAGAATTTCCTCAAAAATACTAACATTCCTGTTTCATTTGTTAGATTCTGGAATACTCGGACAACGGAGCCTTGAAATTCGAAATGGACGCACTCAGCGAATGTGGATGAGGGTTTGAATAAGACAACTTGGCCATGCCCAATGTGAAAGCAATGGTTCAGCGGTCATCAAGGTTGCCTCAAGAAAACGTGGCACAAGTTCAACTCTCGCTTGTCGCAGGGATATATATTAATGACATTAATCGACATTAAAAAACGCTCTATCACCAAACAGCAATCAAAAGAAACACGCAGTATATGTGCGAAAAACTTAGTAAGTGCGCAATTTTGTCCACAGATGTATGCAATACCATCTTTCAACATCACAAACAGTGACAAACAAAACATGACAGTTATAAACGTCTGAAAGGGAAGAACTTAAGCAAAGCATCTGGCCCATGAGGAGAATTCTCTAGTAACCTAACACCAAAGAAGGTTCTTTGGGTGCACCTCTCAAAGCAGATGAACTAATTTACTGACGGAGTTACGTGTCATGCCGTGGTAGCGTCGAGTAGCATCGAATACTTTACCCGTTCTCGCAGTAAACTGCGCAGCAACCCAGTGGAAACGAGACCGAACAACCGACCATACGAGCTCATCTGTCGTGATGGTTTGTCTGAAGCTGGGAAAAGTGGCAGTATCCAGCCTACATAAGATCATGTGAACTGAGTGGCAGCGAGCAAGGAGTTATGAAAACGTAACATTATTTGCGCACTCTTATGACGCGCCACGCAAACTTTTTGACGAGTAGTAGGATACGATGCACGAAACCTTGCTATAAAAAGGCTTCACATGCAAGCACGGGAGTACATGGACTCAAAGACGGCGTGCCGCTCGTATGGTGTATATACACTTTCGGTCTTCGCCAGCCAGGAAGACATGCAAATCACCGTAGTGATCACGAAGGATGTGCCAGGTGCCTTAAATGGCTAGAAACCATTCGAAGAGCACATGGACAATTTTAACCGCCGGTCCCCGGAAATAACAGGCAGACGTCGCAGCAACTCTTTCGGCTCGAACACCTTGGCTGAGCAGATCTACTATACCAGATCTGTCTTCCTTGATAAGTCTTCGAAGTACTACGCTGTTGCTGTCACAACCCCCTGCAGGGATCAGTGCGTATCCTGGATGGATGGACTCTATCCGGAGAACGTATGAACTCAACCAGTCCGCACGAACTCAAACCTTCGTCCCACTGCCTTGTGGATAAGATTACATCTGCGAAAAAAGTTCTGGGTGGGACCTTCTTTGTTCTAACCATAACCCTGGTCGAAATGACGTCGATCGACTCTGTTCCCATGCCACATTCTGCCGCATGGAAACAGTATCATTACTGCAATTTATTGAACGATACTAGGTGATCCCGCTAGCCTGTTGTTGGACACACCAGCTTTGCCTCATTTGCTTCTCATGGCGGAAGTAAAAGACCGAATGATGGTGCGCTAGAGTCCAAAATTATACAACCGCCAAATAAACACAAACCCTACTCGTACAGGACACTATCTGAGTTTACCACTTTCAATGCTCCACTACATATTTAAGTAGGCTAAGAGGCAGCTCTCACACAAACTTCGGAGACCCTCGCTGCTACCTTACCTAACCATGGAATCGAAAATTCTACCACAATGCTGCAATGCGCACATGTGTGAAAACTTGCCTGCTAAACCCATCGGATCAACCGGAGTTAAAATTATCTTGAGTGCCACCTGACAGCGGTATGTGCCCCGACAGACTGTGAACCAAAGGCAGCCACTTAGAACATTGATCACCTGCTCACAGACATTCTCAACAACGTTCGACTGAACCACAAATGGTCACCGGCTCCTAGTGAACTGCGAACTCTGTGCTTCATCCCAGTGCCTCGTGGGCTAGGTCTCCTATGAACAGAAGACTTATGGAAGGATCCTTCAAGCCAACTCCATTCCTAGGCCTCAGAAACTGAGAAGTATTCTACCTCCACAACTATGAACATATGAACCTGTATTAATCACGAATGATGTTTAATGCTCTTATTGCAACTAGCTGGCCACGGCGTCGGCGGTCAGGTTCGATCACATGTCGCATTCTACCTCACCAACCAATAAGTTTTATTTTCCTTTCTTTGTTCAGCAAAACTGAGCTTGTTGTTTCTCCAAACTCACATTTACACACACAACAGAGGCTGGCCTCATTGTTGCACACTTCGGAGCTCACGAACAAGACAACAGTTTGCCAAGCTCCAAGGTTTCTTTGTCCGATAGGAAGAGGCCCACGCTCACTCCTAGAGACCATCTAATCTTGACATTTTCAACCTTAGGTAGCTCACACATATACGATAATCGTCGAACAGACATCGGTGAACGTTTCTTGCAGATCTGTGTCCATAAAAGTCTGTTCCTAGCGTGTGCTGAGTTTCAGCATTCTAGACGTCAATGAGCCATCTGGTGAACTCCATCACCAAGTCAACCGTGAACAGAAATCCACCGTATAGTCACAATCATCGGTGGCGTGGCGGCCTCCAGAATTGCAAGTCACTCCGGAACATCTGTCTGCATTCTGACTGCAAAACGGTATGTGTCAAGTTCACCCTGAGTTTTGGTGGGAAGCTACTTCATCGTCAAACACAAACTGACATATCTGGACTGGCCGAGTCACAAGAACCCTACACTAATAATAGCGTGATTGACTCTAGTTTAGGACCCCATCTGCAGGACGACGGTGAAACACATTGGGCACATATCGGCATGCAGTGCATATGCGTCGTGCTGTCTTCCGTGGTACTACAACTAGTTCAACTGCCAACTGCTGGGTTACTATGCGGTCATTCGCAGTTCCTGACGCTCGCCGGAATGTTCTATCAAACAACCAGTATAATTCCGTTCGGAAAGCTACTCAATTGGAGCATTAAAAACAACTGCAAGAGGATTGCGAGCCTAATGGACAAAACGCCCTATCACAATAAAACAACGCTCTGCTACCGGGAACTCTTTCCCATATCACTGAAGCAACGCGTTGCAAGAAACCATGTGAGTGCGGTAACTCACGAAGTCAATGATGAGCCCACACATCGTCTGCAAGGAGGCTCGGGACGCTGATCTGTGTAGTTCCAATGTCGTTACCTATGCATCAAAACACTACATGTGCCAATCGGTTTGCCGATATCTGTCCGTCCTCGGAAGCGGAGATCTCACTGGAGATCGAGTTTCTAGAACGTCACAAGGTACCCGGCCCAGACAAACTCCCTCCGGTCTCTTTCACAGATGAGGGCCAGGACTAAATCAAAGAACTCACGGCCCTTCTACGAAGACTCTGGGTCAGTGGGATCATTCCAAATGTTTGGAGCATGACTAACACCATCCTCATTCTCGAAAACGGCTCACGCACTACGTGCTCAAATCACCGAAGGATTAGCCTGATTCCTGTTACACCGAAGCTGCGCACAACCACTATACTTCGTAGACTAAGAGAAACGCGCAAACAGTACATCTGCTGGAAGCAAGCTGGGTTAGGGCACATAGCAGCATATCACCGACTTAGGCCGTCTTAAATTAGGTGTGGCAAAGACATCCGGCCTCCCCTTTCCCACTCAACTTTGCAATAAACGAGGTCCCAGAATACGCTCTGACAGACTGTGAATACCATGATGTGGAACTGATCCAACGCACTATATTTCGGATACAAAGTATGCCGATAACATTGTTTCAAACTGTGCAGATTAGCGGCGCGCTCGAAACACCTTAGGCAAACGTGAGGCTTCAGTTCGTCAGTTTGGTATGATCTCTGCACCTCCTGAGTTCAAGGTGCTGTTGTGAAATTGACTGAACTTTGCGTCTGCTAGCACCCCTAGTGGTGAACCGTGTGATGTAGTTGAGAAGTTCTTGTGCATTCAAAGCTGTATCAAATTTAATGGAATGTCTGATGAGATTTCAAATTGTGTAGCTACGGCTCGCATGGTTTTCGCCAACTTGAACCATCTGTGGCGTCGGCATGATTTTGGTTCTTCTGCGAAAGGCCGAATGTACATTCCCACTTTAGGAGTAACCTATCGTACGCCTGCCAAACCTGGTCCATCTTCGCTGAGTGTGTGTTTTCGATCACTGGTGCCACTGATGCATTCGTGGTATTTGATGGAAATACTGTGTCTGGACTCACGAAGTTTGTCGGCATGTCTTCAGGAGGGGCAGACTGCCGATCCTTGGGTTTAATGTTTCGTTTCACGGGCCTTGTTCGCTTGGTTACGGTCCATGAAAATCAACTCATCCCTGTGTATTGTGGTTGAGGAGTCGGGATGACAACTGCAGTCTGGTGGGTCGGAGTGGGATGGCACTGAAACTAAAATGTCCTTCTTGCTGGGGTCCGAAGGACGGTGAATACATTTCGTCCAGGCCCGTCTGATATGGCGCTCATGTTGCGAAACGTTGTGTTTATCGATGTAATATCTTTTCCCTCTTATATCCTTCTTTCTTACTTAAAACAGTCCTTTGGTTTCATACATCGTAGCACGTTGCTCAGCTTGGTCATTTCGTGTTAGATATATGGACAATTGCTCCTAATAATTTTCAACGACATCCGATTGTCATATTTCTCTCACACACCCGAATGTTCCTACTAAGGTAGGACGAACGAACGTATACGCTACCATGATACAGCCCGGTAGTGAAAACGCAGAAGCAGTCGTCAAGTGGATGACCTAACAAGGACATGCAGTGTTCTGTCTACGACTCGATACAAACCGGTACGGAATTCAGAATGAACCGCTTGTGACATCAGTGTCAACGTAAGTAGTAACTGCGTCTGTTTTAAACTTTATTTTCGTTTCGTAGTTCAGAATTGCGTATGCCAAACTGAGTGCAGTGAACACCAGTAGGGGTGGTGCACAATTCGCTTCAACATAGCGTGTAACGTTCGTTTTCGGTTCGTACAAGTCAAACTATTAATGGGATCGTCATCATCTAAAAGTAGTGGAAACGAGCGCTAAAGTCAAGCAATTCGTGACAACTGGTAGTTTACGATAAGAAATTACTTTCAATCCGTTCGACTATCACACTACTATTTCTGGGTCTTCTTATTGTGTTGTCCGAGACTCAACGTGTGTAGGCGCCAACCATTGTTTGGTCACGCTGCCCGAAGTGCGTGCAACGCAATTTTGTTGAGAAACATAGATTGTTATTAACACAACAGAAGCGGAAATGAACGCTATTCAGTTTTGACTGTGAATACACGTTTACAAGACAACAATCCGCATGTTGCGTGCGATTGAATCATCACATTCCGCACCGCGTTCGGTTACGCGATAAGTAGCGTCTGGACTAAGAACGGTAATAGTAATGTCGCTTATTAGTCAGGCTCTCCATCTTCAGTCGTCAGAAATGGCACAACTGGCATCACGTTACCAGCAGCGTGTTAACTGTGACCAGAAGCGGAAGGATGAATGAAAAGTATTTATCATTCGAAGCATGCAAACCGATTGTTCTTGCTTAGTTTATTGTGCAAATGTGGTTCGAAATATATTGTAAATAATCCACATTATCCACATGCACACCCCGATAAAACTGTAAGACTATCCCACTAAATTAGTCATGATATAATACGTAGCCGTATCTAATCAATGGAGGTTAGTACGCGTGATAACAGAGAGATGATTTGAAACCCGTTCAGCGTTACTGGAAAAAATCAGAAAAATAACCACAAAGGGACTGTAAAACTACCCACTGGGTGTGTGCCGTTGGGAAATTCACTTTTTCCAACTTAAAACCCTGGATTACATAAACCTATTAACTTGGTTGCATAGCAGAATGTTTCAACTGTGACTCGTAGCGACTATCGAGGTACTCTCGAAAGAAAGATTAATGAGTATTTTGTTGTTTAAAAAGCACTACCTGAGTTGACACTTCACCCATTGTACGGTTCCTGAGCGGGCTGCATCCAAGAGTGACGTTCTACAAAAACGTCTCAGAGATAATTCACCCGATCCATAAGATGTAAACGATACAGATCCCCGGAACCCTTCCTGCCAACTGGTCCGTGATTACTCCTTAAGATCGGACGTGCTGCCCCCTTTGGTGCATGTTTTGCTCAATCAAAAACACTTCTCTTCAAACAATATAAACATTATATTATATTCGATTGTGGATTTCACATAGCTATGAACCAAACTAAACATCTGTTTTGGCAGACACCATAGATAAACTCACTGCTAGCCCAAGGTTCCCTCAACAACATCCCGTCGCTGGTGGAAGTTAAATGTTGATATACACACATGGGTTTCTCGCTCATGTCATCAGTACAGCCGTATACGTGTTTATTGGTCCGTCTGTAGTGTCATTTATAAAGATAATTTAGTAAGGAGTGAGTAATCATCATTATTATCATTATCATTATGGCGCCCTTGAACTTGACCAGAAGGTACTGTGACTGGGGCCGCCGCTCACCTCGAAAGTGAGGTGGGTTATTTTGATATGAGTGTGGCATGAGTGCACGTACACCACCATCTCAGATGGTGTTTCTAACCAGCTATTTGAGTGAACATAGAGATCCCGGCCAGGCTGGCGACACCTACCAACTTTGCACAATGAAACAGCCAGGATCCTCATACTTCGTGACCACGTTGTCGCTTGATCAACACACGGTTTTACCTAATTTAATTATCGGTATGGTAAACGCTCAGCTGGTATGCGAAGTACGTGACCCAACCACCGCAGGATGTGAAACGTAATCAGTTGACCAGTTGATCACGTATCCCAAGCGGTCCGGAATTCAAATCGAGAAACGGTCGTATTGCTCATGCGATCAGACAACTTAACGTGGACTAACTGACGGAGAAACCGACGGTCAAACATGGCATGTCTGTTAAAATTTTGCTGTGAACAGACCGTGTTTCCGAACCATAGACAACAGTGGAAGATCGTGTAAACATTTCTAAATCTTGGATTTCAGTGAGGAATGGAAAATTGTTTCGCAGGTGATAGTTACATTCAGCTCAACTTGCTTAATTATTTCAGCGTAAATCACGCGACAAAACAATATCACCCAGTATTTTATAGACTTCTGTTATGGCGTACTGCAAATTGTGTGATTTTCTTGTCACACTGATTTAGGTGGGTACACGTCATGATAGTAAAACAGTATTTAATGAAGAATGTTAAAAAGATGGAGATGACAGAAATGTAAAACCACTTCGATACCGGAGAAAGTTAACAGAACGTATATATTCTCCATCCCAACCCAGAACGTTTCAGCATGTTTCCTAGGGGTTAAGTAGATGTTGGACTCATTCTCACCTGAGCACAGCCTTCAAATCTTCCGTAGAGCGACACAATTGCACACTTCTTGAGCGCGTAAGCCCCATAGATTTCATTTAGGTTGAGATCAAAACTATAGGCTAGACGGTCTAGCACATGCGTTTCGTGAAGAAACAGCCACATCCATGCCATGTGGAATACACGACTTGGGGGCAGTGTTTGTAAAATGGTAATGCTTCCATATGCATGCTGTGTGACGAACAGCAACAAAAGTTAGTCAAATATGTTCACACTATGATGAACATTTTCTTCATTAGCCGCAGCAACCCATCAACTAATTCATCGGTTGGCACCATCTTATTAAATTCATACCAGACAAGAATTTTTGTCGTCTACACATTCTTATTGAGATGTACACAAGACGTGAGCTTCTACTTACATTATACAACGTTAAGGGCATTCATGAATAAGAATGCTTTCTATAATTCCGTCACGGACGTTCTCAGAATGATTTCTGATAAGATGCTTGTGGAGGTATCTGGTGCAAAACCTGATTTCAATAAGGAAGAACTGTTTGTTGCACCAAACACCAACGGAAAGTTCATGTCGTCTCAGTTATCAACATGGAAAGAGGGGCCTTCCAGGAAACGTCTGCTGGATGCAACACCAGACTTTTTCAACTATTACACTTATTGTTTGGTCGCCTGGAACCAAACAACCATTCATAATTGGCCTGCAAATTAGCAGGCAGGTGCTACAGCCAAAAAAAGTCGACAGGAGATTTCGCGAGCAGTTGGTCTGGTGGGTTGACGGTCAATCACGAACTGCCAATCGGCTTTAACCAATGAGAAAGGATGTGAAACGGCACATGGTTGTGTGACATTTATTTTCGAAATAGTCCATTACAGTGATCGGAACCGAAGGACGTCTAAACATGAATGTCACGACAAGTGGCTTGCGCTGCAGCATTTGCATTTCCACCAGCATAAACCGTATCTAAGTGTATTCCCAAAACAGCAACACACACACATGAAACACTTACTTCGGCAGGCACCAGCGATGACATATCCGACGTCAACGACATTGATTCCGTTTTCATGGTTGCATAAAAATTTGGGTTTGTTGAGGAATTCAAGAAACAATCGGCATGCAACACTGACTTTCCGCATGCTGATAACAGATGCTCCTTCTGTGAGTGTGGTTCCAAGGTGCCTACGAGAGATGCGCTGTCAGGGCATTGCACAGCGACCACTTTGTTTGTGGATGAGATTGATCCTGTATTAGGAGGATGTTCGGAGTGGTGATGATGATGAGAGTGATGGTGTAACGCGTGGAACACGTGCTGCAGTTTACGTTCAGATCGAGACCCACATGAGCATGTGGAATGACCGCTGTTTGTAGAATTGGCATTGAGTGGGGGCGGTAAGTTAACGTAGATGCTCTGACAAGTAGGTTCTAAGGCGCCGTTAACCACGTTTTTGTCTCTGTCTTCCAGATGGGACAAAACGGTAGTATGAGGGGGTTTAGTCAATTTCGATAAACTTGACTGATACTGGGTCGAGGTGGTTGACAAACCGGTTCGCTGTGTGGACGAGACATTGCAATAAGTGGCCTAAATTAAAAGGAGGGTTAAGCTTTCTGTTAATTTCATCTGTTTGAATAGGGCAAGATAAACCATTGGACAAATGTAGATCGACAGGAGGTGTAAAAACTTAAACAGTATTGTGTGACAACAAACGAAAACAGTAAAGCAAATGACAGCAGCAAGGGTGGTCTGTATAATTACTTCGTATCGGTTTCCACTGTTAAGTGAGTGACTATAAACCGTGTATCAGCTTGATATCAATTGATACAACGTTGATAACCCACAACGCAGGATAGCATACAAACCACTACACGGCCGGTAGTGCTATACGCATCAAGCATGAAGTTGACGCTTCACTCAAACTAGTGGGAGGCGCCTGAACTAAACTCTGCTCATGTGTATTCACTTTTACACTAAGCACTTGACGGATGGCTAGTGTAATGTACAGAGAAACGATAATTGTACCAATAAGACAAGATGAAAACACCACACTAACTGGTACAATGGCTTTCTGGGCTGTCTATGCTTTAAACCGAGGTCAGAAAACGCTCGAAGTAATAAAGGCATCAAGAAAGAGAAATACATGCGTAAAACTTACAGTTTCTGTGACAGGTCGGGTTCCGTCAAAGCCACCAACAAACTGAGACTGTTCACCCAGACTGAGCTGACACGACAGCTTTCTGTTGAAGGAAATTGGATCGCCAGTGTTATATGTCACCGCAGCCGTGTTGTAGCGAGGATTTCGTCTACCTTTGCGAGAGAAGCGGGGTAGTAACCGATCTAATCCGTAGGAAGCCAACTGTTTGCCAATTTTTGTGGGATCTTTATTATGATCTTTCTCATGAATCAGCTGTGAATGAGAATCATAGGGAGGGGCTGTCAGATCAAAACTCTTCTGCTCGGAAATGCTCCTTAGAACTTTAGCGTTAGGTAAAGTATTGGCTCGATGGGTTAGCGCACGAGTTCCAGTTAAGTTTTGTGAGTGCGAACACCAACATGAAGTCGAGTTAGACTCGGTTTGTTCCGGACTGACTAGTTTGTGCTCTAAAGCACGGCTAGTTGGACACCAATTAGGGTCGCACAAAGATTGGTTGCGATTATTGGTAAAGGAGGATTGTGGTGGCAAGCTGCCGAGGATGGAATTGTTGAGATCTGGCTGAAAACATGGAAAATTCTGATCGGAAAATATCAAACGTGACTTCATAGGCGAACAGTCAATGTAGAGATTTCGAGTGAGATCGGATCGGGCATCAGGCTTGTCGGTTAGATAGGCCTCGTCAAAATGAGCTGATACAGATCCAGAGGAGAGATCATCGGGATCACACAGAGAATAGCTCCTAGTTTCTTCGAGACGATCCGTTGATTCCGGGTGGCCTGTGTCAACCGTTTCCGTGTTGGACATGGAGCATGAACCGCAAATGAGATTTTTACCACAAGCATCCACGTGAGACGCTGATAGTAAGGAACTAGATCCGGATAAAGAATGAAAAGTTGGTAAGGAAGAGAGGGAAGAGTGCAATGATGATTGATTGACAGCATTCAATGCCAGAAGACGACCGAACATGAGATCAGCGTTGCGTGAGATAGACGGCTCTGAGCAGGAGAGCGACGTCAGTGAAAGAAGTGAACAGGAGTGTTGTTCATGGTCAAACGGATGAGCACGCTGAGGTATGTGTTCAAAGTGTGTAATCTGATTCTGACCAGTGTTGCTCATGCAGTGAGTGGAATCAACCACGTCCGTATAAAGTACGGCCTGTAAGAAGGAAAACAAACCGAGTCATGGTTGAGAGACAGAGTAGAGCCGAAATATACAAAAGAAAGGGCGTTAACTGAATTGGGAATTACGGCAGATGACAATGTGATAGGAAATACGAATTGAAGTCACGTGACAAACCGAATGCAAATATAACTAATTTTATTCTATTATTGCCGACCTCAAACCTTGCGTAACAAACGTTACGAACATGCAACCAACAAGATGCGCCTTGTGGTAATCTTCCGAATTTTAAGTTGAACTAATCACTTATAAGATAGCAAGTACAAGTAGCTACTAACAGCATCAGGCTGATGATGATGGTGGAATAGACGAATGTGGACACTCACGTTGAAAGAACGAGAAACACCCCCCGGTCGGACAACTCTGGATTCTGATATGAGCTCGCCACCAGCCATGATTCGCGCTTGGACTGGCTTGGAGGTACCGGACGTTTTGCGTTTTGTCACAACCTTTCCGAATGAGAACCTGCTTCCGTGTGACTTGCGTCGCGATGGGACAAGATTGCGTAACGTAGAGAACAGAGACGAGGCCTGGCCAGCAACATGAGAGCAATCATCGCACGCACGCGGATTCTTCATACAAACGTTCAGGGGCAAATGACGTTTGCTTCGCTTACGACAACGTGAGCAAAAAAGGCTGTGCAATGGTAAATCGCCATGAAAGAACTCAAACCAAGTGTGATAGAACAAAGAACCGTGGCGTGGGCATCGGACAAACAACTGAAGCAAGTGTTGTCCTTGATTAGTCAAACTCGACAGCTCACGAGGTACAACTATGGCATAATTCTGGTCGGTTAGCAGCTGAGACTCATCATGAGCTTCAACGTGGAAAGTTTGTTTTTGGTGTAACTCCGCAGATTCCATTACCCCTTCGGTAACTGAAGTAGAAAACCCAGGTTTACTATCTAGTGCTGGTTTTTCATAAATTCGACAGCTGCTGTGGAGGTTATCGTGGCTTTTCGAGTGTTTTCGATGAAAAATGCTGAAAAGAGGGTGGAGCACGAGTAGAAAATAAATTAAAAAGGTGACATTACCAATCATGCAACACTAATGCCTAAGGTTGGATAGTCACATGACAAGTGCTTAGCACCAACAGATCAGTGAACAGTTCATTCTCGTCGATGCCAAAAACACTTGTAAAAATTATAAACAAGCTCTCAATGAGTTGCAAGGACACTCGTTACAAGCACACATTATAAGTGTCTTCAAATTTATCAACAAAACCAAATTATGTGTATGTGACACTGGAAAAATTTTAACGATACACAAGCAGTTGGTGAACGCACGTCAGTTCTTGTCAACAGTTCATTTCATCAACGTCCAACAAGGTGCAAATCGCAGTGTCACTCGTTTTCAAGTGCGATCTGTGGACTGTATTGACAGGAAGGCCACAGACAACCAAAACGTCGCTCCCAACAATTCAGACACTCTCTAAGTATACCTCGACTGAAAGTGGGCTCGAGTGCAACCAAGCCTAGGATTGAAAACATCGCCCTAACACTTACCCGGTGCACCGTTAGATCTGAGCTTGGGAATTGCCTGGGTCAGACCAACACACCTTAAACGACGCAGAAACCAATATTCGAGTGGCGTCGTAATAGCTAATTGTTACTGAGTAGGCTGAACCCAGAAACCCAAGCCTTCTCTACTTATCAAGACTATAAACACTTGGGAGATTTTGACATGAACATACGATTTGCTTGATGACAAATGAGTGAAAACAAGTTAGCTCAGTACACTGCGTTTTCATATCACAAGATAACAAAAACCTTTGGTTAACCCTTGTGTAGTGTTTAAGATGCAACACATCAGAAAATGCTGAATAAGTAGTTACGTGAATCGCACAAGTTCAACTTCACTGTCATGTGCAGGGAACTCAGTGACGAGGTCACGTGGATAACAGCAGTAAAGTACGGTGGCAAAAAGAATGGTATAACGGTTTATAAAGCTGATACAATCCTAAAAATCTGAACAAGCAATCGGGTGAATGGCTACAAAACACCTGATGAAGAAAAACAGAACAATCGCATAAGGGAACTATCCAGATGTAACACACGGAAAACAGGCTTTCACATCACGGATATTTGTTATCATGCGATATACCGGACTTCATGTGAACTAGATACTGTCGGACTAACCAAAAAATAGACAGCAGCTGTGGACCTAGCCTTGATGTTCTAATCTATAACCGAGTGTGGCTGGCGGTTGATGTCGTTGCCACTGAACTGTCGTGAGCCTGGAACGCAGTGGTTTCTTTGACTCGTGACAGACCGGCAGTCAGTTTTGCAGTAGCAACGATCCTAGTACTGTAATATTTCAACAAGGATCCATTGACAAGAAGAAGTAAAATAGTTGAACTAACCGGTGAATTTGCTTCCAACGGTTTACGCCTGAAGATTTCGGAGCACCCACTTCAGCGGAGTAGATCGGCGAGAGATCCGACGACACGGTGGGAAAGGGATGAACTGTGCTGTGGTCTGGTGGCCCTGTGGAATTTGACTGATCACGAAACGCGATACGGCCGGCGCAATCGACGGTGTTCGACACTTGCGCTGTAGAACCGGCAAATGGCGCAGCATCTGCAGATCTGGGAATCTCCAGCAACAACAGGGCATCGAATGACAGTGAACGTCCAGCATAGGAAGGACAAAAACACACCCGATATTGCCGACATCGGTGTCTATAAATGCGATGATAGTTGGCGCACAAGGCAAACTTCTTTTCTTTCCTACTGCAAGAGGAGCACGTGTGGCAGAGGTCTTGACGATGAAGCATCCTGCGAGAGGGATTAGAATTTGGCTGAACAGACAGCACAGCATCCAAGTTACACTTGAACACTCCCACCGACGCAGGGCGCACCTCAGGCTCCAACACAGAATTTTTCGATGGCGCCACTTGTTCTGTAAACCACATGGGTGGTACGACAGAAAACATACTCATAATCTACAGCGTTAAACGGTACTGAATGTTAACAGATTGATACACAAACGACTTATTTTCTGATATGGTCGATAACCTATTATCACGTTACTGTGATCAACAGAAAACATTCACTACATTTTACGATTTAATTTACCTGACTTATTAAAATGATTTACCAGTCAGCCCTCAACATTAGTATTAAGTATAACATGCAATCACTAGAAGGAATTGATCGTACATCGGAACGTGAAACTCTGAGGATTCAACGAGTTGTGACCAGAAGAAAGCTTGATGCGTAAGGCATATTCCTTATTCGAGCTCGTAATCATCTTCAAGTTAACACCACATGGATGTAATCGCAAGAAACGGCGGATTATCATGGTTTTCAATCAGTGTGAGCGCTTACATTGTATCCAGTGTGTGACTCCCATCAGGGGAAGACTGTCGCTCGCGGTGATATGCGCTTGGATTGATCAAACAGCCTACTGGCCGACGATCGATGCGAAATGTCCATATCTTATCTGCAAAATCACGAAGTTACACCTAACCTAAGAATTTCCGCCAGGTAAAAATGACCAATTCTGCCAAAGCACTAAAGATACCAATAAGTCAGTACGGGCACTGACATACAGTAGTTAGCAGCCATCGCTAAATACAAACGATTAGACGTGTTCCTAGCTAGTGTGCCACTATGACCATCGCTGCTTTATTACTTACCAAGCAGTGTACTTTTGGTTGCTCTGATGAAAGTTGCTTTGGATAAAACCATCAAAAAACTACATTTATCATTTCCGCTTTGTACAACATATAACGACACATCATGTGATGAGTGCATTCGGCTGTTTTTTTTTAGTCATACGTTAAAAGATGTTTTCAGAGGGAAGCGCATATAATAACATGTTACAGAGGGTTACAAGAGGTACAGCTACGTTCCCGCCATTAAGTATGGGTCGCAGCCAGAACCTTCAGTGCCTCTACCTAACGACACCTACACTTTACGGGCATCAGCCGGGGAGCCAGCTAGAATCTGCGGAGATCAAACTTGATGCCAATATTGTCATCCTCCTAAGCCAGGTTAATGGAAACCCATCGCCCTGTTCTTACTAAACGACACCCATAGAGCGTATTGTGGTAGGTACTACCCTACAAGACCTGCCTAAGTCATCTGAAACAGTGGATTGAACTATCGCATAAGGGATGGTGTCTGATACTAACACAAGTCGTCATGCCTCTTTAGTACACATGTGGTGCAACAGTCACACATGAAACCGCTTCGCGGTAGACAGCCAAAAACAGACACACAAACATTGAGGCGAAACGGTCGGGCTGAACAACAGCGGGGCAATATGGCGCGCACTAACACCGCCATCAGCTGTGACACTAGTCTCAAGCTGAACAAAACTATTACAACAAGCGCAGACACAAGTCAATATCAATCTTGAACAAATCTTTTGAATTTATATGACGCAAAACATATGCTGTATCATGACGCCCCAACAGACAAACATCTTAAAACAATCCTACCGTCGGCAAGGTAAAGGCTATGATTCCTTCTCCTGAGAGCAGAATCTCCTGTAAGACACTGCCAATTACCAGAGAGAAGGAAAAAGATAAGATGGGACGACCTTGCCGTACACCGCTGGAGATGGTGGTGATGGGAAACAGCTTGTTGTGAGCCCTTTTACCACATTTGCTAATCAAAGCGCAAAATGGAAGTCGACATTTTGGTCATACCAATTGCAGAATTATAAAAAAAACTACTTGATACATTCAGCGCAATTGGACCCAAAACAAGTTCTTATTTAAAGGAAGTTATAAATCGCAGAGGCTAGATTAAACAAACCTCACACACAAACGATTCATACACGAGATATTTTAGAGGTGACGGGTGGATTGGCACTAGCTGTCCACGCCGGTACTCAGAGATCACATTCACAGAGTTTGCAAGGCTGTCTCCGCCACCTCAGCCAAGGCACTAAGTGATCGACTGACTGTTGTTAGAAGACCTGTTTTGGGACGAAATTACATAAGAGAGCGGATAAACGAAAACATTGAACACGTGATCTCACCAGCATCCCAAAGATCCTCATCAGCAGTGAAAACACCCTGCTGAGTGAATCCGCTTGACGGTGCTGCCGCGTTATCCTGTTGGACCTGCTGCATCGTATTGATCGAATTTGGTTCAGACGGAACAGAACAGGGCATAGCAACGGCAGCTTTTATTCGTGGACTGAGATGCGGGCGACACACTTTACTGAAGCGTTTAGGATACCGATAAGGTCTATGTGGATTCGGTGATGTTTGTGGGTCCGCATTCGTGGTAGTTGTGATGAAACTGGCGGCCGGTTCTTGGCGAGACTTTAGTAGATTGCGACTAGACAAAACGGGCGTCGGCAACAGGAACTGTTTGGAGGCGGTGTTCGCTGAGAAAATCGAGGTAGGCAAGGGTCGCTTTGCAATGATTAATCCGGCAGGAACTCGCACAACTTGAGTTTCCTCCAGAGAGGAATAGAGCGCATTATCCAGTTCGTCGTAAGCAGGCATCACAGGTGACCGAAACGAATACGAGTAGTCCTCAGGTGGGCGAAAACCGAGAGACTTACGTGCGTTTGGAAAACAGGATGGGGTGCTAAGTACGTTCGTATAGGTGGACGAAGTAGAAGCAGGCAAAGTAGAACAGTTTGCAGCAACTCTGACATCCGGACGAGTCATAGCGAGATCGGTTGTATGAACATCAGTACCTAGACCGGAAGAAAAACAGAAAAAACAGAGAAAATAATTAAACGAACGAAAGTGGAGTTGATGATTTTAGTACACCGTGTCCACTCCCAAGTTTGTTTCACAGTTCCGTCTTTAGGTAGACTGATTACACAAAGATCTTCGGGTCAAAAATGTAAACCACAAGGTTATCAAACCTAGGTTTGACTTAGTTGTTTCAAGTTGCGTGGACGACTGAAGACATTTCACTACGTAAGAGTCTATCAACAGTAGCTCGCATATTCAAGGGGACTAGGAACTCTTACGGAAAGTAAGATCAAATTAGCTTGACCTCAGACACTACTGTTTCATCGCCTATCATCCTTTCCTAATTCACCGCAGCCATGAAAGTGGACACCAGATAAGAGCGGACAGGGATTCGTCCAGGATAAGGATGTTTTGACCTTCCACAAAGTTTGCCGCCGCGTATCGCCGATCGGCTGCTTAATTGTAGATTCAGTGTCGAAAGTAGAGCATGTCAAGGATGACCATATTAACCAAGTTCACTCAATGTCACAGAAGGAACGGTGAAGAACTGTACATAACACTCACAGAAGGCCGACACACACCTGTCTGATGAAAGACTGACGAACCTTCATTCTGTCAGCGATACGGTACTGCTGTCTGGTCATATTCAATAAACATAATGTTAGATAACAATGCCAAGTGCACAGGGATATGATTTGCCTCCTCATGGTGAAAGCATACACCTCTCCGAAAGTGTTGCAGTTATGTAACCCAGACTTGGACAACGGAGTAATGAAAGCGGTTAGGCGGTTGCCATGTTAAGAAAGCTGCACTATCAACAACGAGAGCATGAGAAGTGAAATAAAGACCCAAATCCCAAAGGCCATGGCAGCTTGTGTCAAGTTCGCATTTCAGGTGAGAGAGAAACACCTGTCTGAAGCTTACGAGGTGCGTACATATGGTGAACGCGAGGGCTATGGTTTACCTGTCAGCGAAACGTAGTACAGTGAAAGATATAAACCGTCTCAAAATGGTCACCTGTCGACCTCTGCATCTAGTCGGACGCATCGACTGAAAAAGACAAGTAAGAATGCGATTGGGAAACAGATACCTGGGGGCGAACCCGGTTAACTGTTCCGTTCAATGGTTTACGACGCGCAGATTTAGACGGTTGGTTCGTGATAACTGATTTTCGACCTCGTCAAGTACCCTCTGTCGATGCGGTAGTTGACTGGGGCAATGGGTGGAGACGTCAAACGACGAACTGACACAGTAGGTTGAAGACATCAGTGAATTAGCCACAACGGGTCACGCCCGTCTGCCAAGCAGAGGCCCTCATGATTCGCGGTCTGTGTCTAGAGAGGGCACGCGAGAGAGCTACTAGTCGGGTCCAGTAGTTCTACCGTTGTCTGGTCACTTTGCAGTTCAATGAGATTAAACATAAGAGATTCCAGTAACCAGATCAATACTCGTTATCAATTTCACCGAGGGTGAAATCACCCGCGCTGAGGTTACAGTTAGGCATGAACATCAGTGATGCGTTGTTGTTGCTGGTGGTGGTGACGAATACCTATGCGACATATGTCGCTTGATGCCGAGAGAACTTAGTCTGCCCTGTTCTGAGTCGGTATCCTGTTACCGACAGAAACCTCTGACTATCTGGGAGTTAATCTAAAATTAACCGAATAAATTGGGTTCTACTCGTTAGACATCTACGCCTACACGACGAGATGTGTGTGGTAATTCATCCCAGTAAGCTCGTACGTAGAGTTGTTCGCAGTGAGACAGAACAGAGTATAGTAGACAAATTTCCTTCGGTCAGCTTTATTCTTAGGTAGATTAAAATCCGAGCTAACTGTAACTTTTGACAATGGAGTTAGCTTAGTTTAGTTGTTGCTCTCGCCGACACTTTTGTTACCAAATCCAACATTGCTTGTAACTACTATTTTGGAGACGATTAACTATTGCACGTCTTGGGCATACCATACCGACAAGCCGACGACAGTAAAATAGCAGCCAGGGGGTAACTATGCCGTGCATGCATATTCTAGAAAGCTTTGTGTGTGTGTGTGTGCAAACGCAAACGACGGGTTCTCACCCGTAATCAATCAAAGTGAGGATGGGCAGGTCTCGAAACTAACCACAGGACAAGATAATCAAACACATCCCAATAAGCGTGAAAATCAAACAATAACTAAATGGAACAATCGGTTCCTTCGAGCAGCTTGAACAGAGCAGAGAGAACATGAAAACTGGTAGATGCAAGCATTTCGTATTGACTCATCAGTACCAAACTTACAATAACATGAGTGGGCTTCTTTTTAAAACAATCGATTTTAGGGGTGGATAATCAATAAGCGAGTTAGGATAAGACATTAAGTCCAGGGAAGGGTCAGGTTCACGAACAGTTGTTTCTGAACACGGAGAGCTGGATTGAGTCGATTAATTGCAACTGCTTCAGCAAACCGTAAGAATCTCGGGATGGAATGACGCAACAGGATTTTGAATGCACAAGATGGATCGGTAGCGTGACCGGTGGTCAGGACGTGTCTAGCGACTGAGGAAACTGGCTGTTTATGCGTTTCAGAAACATTACCATTCTCCGGTAACACGGACTTCTGTACCCATTTAGGTAAATGTTCCTTCATTCTGGAGATCAAGCATCTCTCGGTTCTGCCTATGTAACTTTCTCCGCAGTTACATACAAATTGGTAAACACAATGTGAAGTGGCACCGATAGGCTGATCTCCTTTGATTGAAGGCACTGGTAGTTTCTGAGTCCGAGCGATTACACGGAGTTCAGCTGCATTAAATGTTCGTTTAATTGAATTTCTTAATCGCTGTGCTGTTTGCTGCATGACATAATCACCCCTAAAAGGTAGCTCTATGTAGACTCTCTTTTTCTCTACAGTGACCACCTTTTCGGATGGTAATTTTTGTCTACTGTGCCTATCTATGAAACTTCTGGGGTAACCATTTGATTGTAGGACAGACGTAATCAGATCTAGTTCCTCCGCGAGGCTGTCGGGCGTACAGATTCGCCTTGCTCGTGTGAAGAGAGTATTTACTAGTGCTCGTTTGTGTTGGATCGGTGTGAAGCTGCTAAAGTTTAGGTATTGACCTGACCATGTGGGTTTCCTATACACGGTTCTTCTAACCGAGCCATCTTCCCGACGACTTATTAGGATATCTAGAAATGGCAGGCAGTTGCCGACCTCAAATTCACAAGTGACCTTCAGATTAGGATGGCAACTATTTAGACGTTGCACCAGGTTATCTATCATCTGTTTAGATCGACTGAAAATTAAGGTGTCATCGACGTAACGCTTGTAATATGACAAGTTTTCTATCTCCGTAGCTAGCTGTTGCTCAATTTTTAGCATGAAAAAGTCTGCTATGATGGGACCTAGTGGACTTCCCATGGCTACTCCGTCTATTTGACGGTAGGACTGTTCATGAAAACAAAACCTGACATTCTCAGTACAGAGCAGCAATATGTCGGTGGGAAGTGGCAACGAAGTGTGACTCATTTCAACGAGCTCACAAATGTAGTCAATCGTTTCATGCAGCGGGACATTTGTGAAAAGTGACTGAACATCTATAGAGCACATCAGTTCGTTAGCAAGATTGATTCTGTCCAGGTCACCGATCAATTCAAAAGAATCTTTAATGGAGTATTTCTGAAATTCCTGTTTCACTGGGGTTAGAATAGTGACCAGCCAGCGTGCTAACTTGTGGTAAGGTGAGTTTGCCATTGCCAAAAATGGCCTAAGTGGCATCCCCGACTTGTGAGTCTTTGGTAGGCCGTAAAGTTGAGATGTTGACGATCCGCACGGCTTAAGAGACTTATAAGTTACTTCGTCAATAATCCGCAACTGCAAGAGCAGCTGAAGATGTCGTCCTATGTGGTTCTCTACTTCGTTAATGCTATTCACTCCCTCTATTCGCCGAGTTGGATTAACATCATCAACAGTGACTACCAACGGCATGGATAATAACCGGAGTTCCCGTTACCCCCATGATATCACTTAGACATGACGTGTGTCAATAAACGTTACATGTAAGCCTTAAGAAGCTAAACCCAACTTATGATAGCAGTAACCGTGTTGTGATAGGTCAAAAAGTTCCGAGGTATAGTGTCACTAAAACGTCCGTGTAAGTTCAAAAAATCAAAAATAGGGGCGAGAGTGTTCACCGAGTAGGTAAAGTGGCAAGAATCATGTGAGGCCTTTGTATCTTACCTTCTTCACCCCGCGTTCATTGTCAAGTAGTCCACACGCAACCGTGTCGTAAAAGTGAACAGCTCTCAACAGATCACGACTTTAAAATCTTACAGCGTTAACTGTTTTTCAACACTGAACTCTTATTCGAGGGCACAAAATCACAGACAGAAGCAGGCGCAAAGGAGATCTTCTCATGGAGAAATTGTAAGCAGAGGAATCAACAGTGACCTCCCACCAATAAAGACTAGTCTCGTAAAGTATGATCTATGTTCAACAGAAAACAAGATAAGCAGCTCTTTCTATCCTCCATATAACGGTCACATTTTCCCCCAGATTTGCTAATGTTTCGGCTCTGTTCAACATCACTATCAATCTAGCGGCACGGGAGCGTTATGTACGAAATTCTGGTCACCGTTTGAACGAAAACAATAGAGCACTTCCACAAAACTATTCCGAATTCATGTCTAGCATGTTCTAAAGTTATGAATCGGTCCAGAGGTGTTATGTGAGATGACATCCTAATAGTTATCTATGCACAGTGGCACCCAGCAAGTGTTACGGACTGTGATAAAATGAAGTGTTTCAGTGAGAAGGCGGTCATGTGCGCATACGAACTTGCGAGGAATAAAGACACGATAGTACAGCGGAGAAGAAGGAAGTTGTGTACAGTGGGAAAATGAGTTTGAGCCGAGTTGATAAGAGCAGATATGACAGATCATGGTGACCAGCCTCAACGACAGCGCTTGGTCTATCCACCAACAGAAGCACGCTGTGAGTTGCGGTATCTCGCAGACGTGCGCTTCAATTGTCAAGTCACTGGTGTTCTGTAAGGAGGATGTCGTTATTCCATTGATGAACGTAGATGTCATACACAGCGAGCAAAATTCTGTACACAGGCCAACTGGTGAAGTTAGCGTGTCGGGAAACCCGCCAGTTCCCCGAAAATATTGTGTGGCAAAGGCTAACAAAGTACACTTGCGTGTGACCTTAACAGCTGGCACGGTCATGCGCCATTTCGCCCTTCAACTCTTGTGTCAAATCTCTGGCACGCCACCTACGCGCCTCAACGCTCACATGCCTACATCCCGTCTACGCGCATCACTGCTCTTCGGCTCATCATTTGGTCCACCTCGGAGTCGGTCTTCTTATTGGTCACAAACCCTTTAAATATGATTTGGTTTGTGACCGTGTTGTCTTCGGACTGTGACACAAAGGAACTCTGTCCGGAGGCCAGTCTCTACTCTGTGTTAATGAGTTAGTCTCGAGTGGTTGGGTTGGCGGGAAAGTTTCGAACTAGTGCATATTCAGTATTCCGATGTTCGTTACCGGTGACTGTCGTTCCGTTATACGCCGTTTCACTGACCGCTATTCCGTTGTCTGTTTACGTGCTCGTAGGTCGTCGGACCAGTTACAACATAGCGAAAAAACGAAGATAATCAACAGAATGGAAATATCTATGTTTAACCCTTCGGGTCTGCGTTGAGGAATAAGTAGGCCTTCCAGAGAAACAGAACCCAACGACAGCATCGACACGGTTGGAACAACACATCTTTGATATTAATTTCCTGGATGAGAGGTAACGGTTACAATTGAATTACGCCACGAAGATTCCACAATTTCATTCTCAAGGAACGCTTACTTAGTTGACTAGAGAATCATTTGATCGGGAGTAGCTAACTGTCAAGAATAATGGACAGATATCAGACTAGTTCCCCGCCGATAGCGGTATTTCGCATGAATCCATCCTACATCTGTTGTTCTTTAGTTATTTGATTATCTAAGGATACTCACTTATTGATGCTACTATACACCGACGACACAAATCTAGCGAGCTACAAAATGTCCGGAAGATATGGAAACATTACAGAAGGACTTGAATAGTCTTAATCAGTGGACGGATCACCATGGCTGAGTTCAACAAGTGTAAGGTCATGAACACATTTGCCACAGTCCGTATGCGAATGGCCTTCATGATAGACAATGTAAACTTGTCTATCATATGCACGGTCACCGCCAACACAAGTCGCCAATTAGATTGAACCGCTTAGAAAGGATATGTACATACGTCCACCACAAAGCTTTTTTCACTACGTTTGACTCTACAAACTGCCCGGGAACGAACATACAGGTCAGTCACCCTTATATTAAAAAGTACTGACATACTGAAAGCGGTCAGAAACAGACCAATAGAGTAGGTATGGTACGCAGAAAATTAACCTATCCATAAATGTTAGCCAAACTATGGTATAAGGTCTGGAACAATATTCGGGATGTGACGAATTGTGAACATTCATTTGACGCACTTTAGTCAGTAAAGGTTCTTAGAAGGTAAAGACCTTACCGTTCGGTCGAAGGTCCATCAGCTTATAACTGAGCCAGACGTAGGTGACAGGACCAGCACGTACGCGATGCACTTTACAGGCTCTAAATAAACACTAAAAAGAAAGCTGATTGATCGCAACTTTCTTCTACATATTGGAGGCAACCCACCTGAGACCATACATATGTACATATATATATATATATAGACATACATATAAACATGCGTTCACTTTAGCACATGCAGCGTTAGTGATGTGATGTGATGCGCTATTTTCAAAACAAAGGTCAAGGTCATTAGTGGGCTGTCCTTTGAGGTGGGCAGTCTACACCAGTTCGTTGGTTGGACAGGCTCCGTGAGAAATATCACTTTTTCACGCGAGATTCCTATATCTGAGGATTTTCAGACTTATACATGACCGCACTTCCGGCAGTACGACTAAGTTGGAATGTTGGCCTCAGAAGACAACTTGAGAGCAAGCAAACGTTCAGAGAACAAGTGCACTTAACACATTTCGGATGGAAAATATCCCTGACCCACGGACTTCGATTCGAACAACACCCATGTATTCCAAACACAGCGACCTGGGATCGAGTAGATAGGAGGATCTATCACCAGTTCCCACATTTCTTTGGCAACTCCCTTAGCTAGACTGGAATCATAACTGGGAACTGGTTTTCCCTCTTCTGAACCATAAAGGTGGAGTTCCGATAACAGACCAACTCACGATAGCAGCAACATCTGCCCGGGCAAACGCCCTACACGCCGGTTACCTGTTGGCACGAGTCTACTGGATTCGAGAACAAAAGACGCCAATACCAATGATAGGCACGCACGTACACGTGCACGTGCGTTTGCACTACAGTCACCGACGCATAGGTCCACACCATTGGTCAATATGTTGGACTACACAGTCAATCAAAAATGGTATATCTGGAATCACATGGGGCTTAAAGTCAGATAATTCACACTGCCGGAGCGTCCGGTCCTGTCAGAAGTCTTGGGTTACAGACGATGACGCACTTCAGTACGAAAAGAACGAAGACGCGTCAGTGTGAGGAGGTATGCGGAACATTCGTTCATGCGACCTGGAAAAACTGCGAACAAGCAACAAACAGTATCGATTTTATGCCGCACCGGCCGGTTTAGGCTTTGGACACAAAGTGGCAAAAAGCACGAATACAACAGACAAACTTATGCAAACCGTACATCGATTGTGATAAACCGGCAACACTGTGCAATATACAAGTGGTAGGCACGTCCTGAGAAGCCAGTTGGCTGAACCAAGTGTCGAATCGTGTACAGTATTGATTTTCATTTGTTTACCCACTGACCTTAAATAGGAACTGTAGACTGTGTGCACAATTCATCCGTTCAGATGAACTCACTGATGGTGATCAGGATGGAAAAATGAGTGAACAAAGACAGACGAGATCGGCCATCAGAAGTGCGATTAGGTAAAACAAACCGCGAACATCTCACAGTCTGACTTCGTGATATCATTCAACATGAGACAAAAATTACAGTACAGTATAAGTTCTAATGCAAACTAAATCAAGAAACATCGTAAGCATCCTGGGAAGTTAATTGTCGGCGGCAGGATAGTCTTTTAGTGAGTTGGATGATACGGAGCCAAACAATTAACCACGAGATGTACAACGCGTCCATCATGGATACGATTAGGATTCATTAAGAAACTCGCTAAATAGGGATTGGGCAGGAAGCACACGCTATCGTGGGGAGAAATATGCAGAAAATGATGACGATTGGATGAAAAACGTTTGGGGTCACCATGTGAGCAACAGTAAACCACTGTGTAACAACATGATCCTTGAAAGTTTATTTTAAGGACTACCTGCATTTCGATAAGTGTTTCAACGATCGAAAGAGTGCAATAAAAACCTTGATTAGCAAGACTATAAAAATAACGGGATACTAATAACACCAATGTGTGAGTAAACACTCAACTATGAATCGGGGGATAAGGTTGGAAGAAATCGAAAGACGAAACAGTATACTTCTGAACTGTGCGATGAAATAAGTCACACAGAGAAACGTCACGTTATGGTACAATGTAACCTTGAACGTTCGGCAATAATAAGGTGGGGTGTGACGGTAGCAACAATAAGAAGCTCAGTATCACCACTGAACATTCTGTGATATGATGACAATAAAACGCTCACATATTCTGAAGAAACAGTAAGCAGTCAGTTCGTAATCAATTAACTGAGTGGTACAATTCATCTTACGATATGGGCCCAATTGAAACTCCTAATTATTCCACGCCGAACAACATATTCGTACGCCTGAGATAATGGTACTTGGAAGAGCAAGCGTTAAAACATTACAGATGGAAAACAAAAATTATGACAGGAAGACTTGTTGAAATACCTCGAAGCCTACAGAAAGCGGCCAGCGAAGTGAAATATTCCTGATGACCCACCGAATACGTGCTTTCGAAGAAGCTGGAGAAGTTTGGTGATTAACGTAGTGGAATACATCACCATAGTCCGAGAAACATGCGAACTGCTGAAAATTTTGACCGGATAACCGGTGTGCATGCAAACCCAAAGTGGATCCTGAAAAACGATAGGCAGACTGGTACTTCTGCCACTTCTGATATGGTTTAATACTACCTTGAACAATCACTTCTTCGAACAATCTTAGCACGCTCGGGGTATATGCTAAGGATCAGAATTTTGGAGTACCTCTCCGTGGCAATGGTTATAATGCTATCGGTTCTCCAAGTTCTATTATGACTTCGAGTAATGCACTGAGAATATGACTATCAGCGGCTGTACTAAGTTTCGCGTGCACTTTAACAGAGTGGGAGATAGATTATCTAGGTTACCTGAGTTATTACGGTTCAATTCCTTCACATCCTTACAGACTTTTGAACACTCCACGGCACAACGCAAACGGAGATGGCAGAACCACTCATGAAGATAAGTAAGCTTTCAACATTGGGTATCTTGGGAGAAAAGGCTAAGCCGCTCAGCCACTTCAACGGCTTAAAGATAAAAGACCGTTTCTGATTCTAAGCACAACCTACGCTTATGACGAATTAACATTCGCGCTTTGCTTAACGTTTGAGAGGGAAACGGACAGCCAATTTAGAGACCTTCCCTTTTTCCCCGTGCAATCTTGTGACAGGAATAAGGTATCAAAGTAGCCTCGTTGAGGGCACTCCAATTAGCACACGAAGTGGTAAAAGTAAGCCAGGCATTTCACAGAGCTGTGATGAAACACGATAGCACGAAAATACCAACCACCTCATCGTGCAAGAGACAAATGTTGTTTTGCTCTGGAGCTTTCTATAGTTATCGACCGTGAAAAATGACAATGTGGAATATCTTCCAGGAAAAACCGAACTGGCCATACAAAAAAATGCTTCATAAAGCAATTCAGAGGACAGAAGTTTTGCGACCGAACGACACTTACCGTAGCCGGAAGTATTATCAATCGCACGGTTGTTATTCAGAAGCTCGGCACCTCGTTCACCGGGATTTCTTCGATCATTGGAGCTACATTCAGACGGCTTCGATAAGCCGGATAACAAGTCAGGTGGGGAGAGCGAACAAGCGGACAGAATCAAGTTCGAATAGTGCCGGTTGGTAGGAAGCGCGGGAACCGAGCGTCCGTAACCTAATTGATGGTTGGACAGCGCGCTCGATGAATCCTCGGTGCGCACAGTGAGACCGCTTTCCGCTGTGGTGAATGGACTGGGAGTAGACACACAAAAACCGGTCAGATGGCTTCGTGAAGGAACGTTCTGGGCAGGAGACGCTGAATGATGGCTACTACACACATCCGGCGAGGATTCTAACTGCTGTGCGCGAGGACAGGAGCTGGGAACAACCGCTTCGTAATTACGGGTGCATGGACCAGGAGCAATGGGAACCGAACCCGTCGACGAGTGACCAGCGCCTTGTAGCTGAGGATCGATCCACTTGCGAGCAGACCGGAGCTCGGGATTGTACCGCTGCGCCATGAGGCGCTCGATTACAGCAGTAAGCTCATCAAGAGATCCTCCATCCAACTCGAAAGTATGCGAACCACGACCTGGCACCAAACGCAAAACGACTTAAAAATAACAGCGTTTTCGGGAGCCACCAGGCGCAGGTCAAAAGAGAACAACTCAATTTCTAGTGTACAAACCACAAAACTACTGCGCCATACGTGGGAAGGACACAACTCAGACTGAGCGGCCCTTTGTGATAAAAGAATTCTAGGCTAGCCAGGCTCGGACTTGGAATCACAACATTAACAATCAGCATCGCTACCATGAATTTAAACGCATGTAGTACACGTAGACAGATATTACAGATCAGGATAAGAACTCAAAAGGTCCAAAAAAGAAAAAGAAATAAGGTAAAGAATAAACATTGAAAGAAATATAGGAAAGCTAAAGTAGTTAAAAAGACGAGTCAACGCTACTGAGCGTGTCAGCATACTTACATGAACTTTGAGCATGACCGCATAACACTGGGGATGGGGTCGCAACTCGTCGCGACAGTGACCAACAGTAACTAACTAACTAACACTCATCACCATCGTTTTGGATAGCGTCTCTATTCGGCGAGAAAGACTAACGGGAAAACTTCAGTCTGACAAGCACTATTGACCTATTTTACCCAAGAACGTAGTTCCCATCAAAAAGTAGTGCCTGCAGCATCATACAGCTATCTGGTGTTTTCAACAAGCCGTCGTCGGTGATAGACTCAACGGATCACAATCTGATCGGTAAGCGCCCATCCTGTACAGGAAGGACATAGATGACTAGATGAAGGTTGTGCACTTCTATAACGCAGTGTGGTCAAAGATTAACCTGGCCAAAAATTCGGTCCAACAACCCTCGTCTAGAACAGCAAGAGCGGCTTTATGCAGCTAACTTGATATGCAACAACTGTTTGAAAAGTGATCGTCTCCGAATAATGTTTAAAGAAAAAAGCTACCGCCGCGACGTCAAATGAGCCAATATCCAATAAACAAAAATACTTCGAAGAAACAGATGGTGCTTAAAAAGTAGCCCAAACTACACATCCAGAAAGCAGTGAGGCCAACTGATGGGCGGTCCAAAACTGAAGAAAGCAGAAAACATCGACGCTGAACCTGATGAGACGGCATGCATTTTTAGTGAACGCCGGGTTAATCGTTAGATAACCCATCATGTTATCGTCCACAAGAGTGCCCATGGGGAATCTCGAAGCAATGACTACATGAGCACAATAAGCTAGCACACCGGAGCACAATGATCAGTATAATAGGAATGGTCAACAATGCTTAGAAGTGTCGAAACCGAAACGGTTAAAAGGTTTAAAAAGCGGAATTTTAAGCTTCAGCAGCCGACGGTGAAAATTCAGGGGATCCATTTGTGATTGCCTGAAGCGACCATGATACCACTGTTGATGCTAATATACAGGCCGCGAACCGGACGCCAGTGGTGATTTGGATATTCCGGACACTAAGCAGAACAAGTGACCCCAACGCGAATTTATTGAGGATTCGTAGGATTCATAAATCATTTTGCAACCGTAACGCACCACACGAAACAGCAGTCTTGAGGGCATCAGGTGACGTTTGGGTTGTGCGAGTTGTACCGGATAAGCATGGAGGATTCGGCTGATACCACCTGAGCATCAACCACAATTGATCACAGCCTTCACAGTGACACTCATTTTCCGGACAGCCCCCTTTTGAAAATGATCACTGGACTTGATTCCTATGCTTGTTACAGCTAGTCAGTGGTTATATACTTGCCACGATGGGGACTTCAACACTGTCACATTTTCATGAGGCAACCGTGTTGATCACTGCACCATTGAACTCAGATTGAACACGACCGAATTACTATATGTCCACTTAACTTAACTCGATCAACACATAAACGGGATTGCTAACCGCCCGTAGGTCGTCTTCACGCCACGCATGAAAGTGGATCATACATAAGAACAACATGCACACCTCAGTGCAACATTAACATGAACCTCGGGCGTCCTCGTAGATACTTTTTCAGTAACATGAGACAGGCTGAGCAGATGATGTCATACTATACCATCAACGATCACCAATGTGGACGACAAACTGATTCGAAGCTATCTTGATAATTAGTACCATTTAACTATAGGAACAATTTGTAACTATACCTTAATGCTTCACCCAGTCCTCGTTTGATTAAGTGAAGTGTAATATGTAGCCAAGCAGCCGAAAATGAGGACACCAATACAAAAGTGGCATTTATGCAGAACAAATGATCTATACTTCTCCATATAGTAACCGTAAATGGGGAATTCAAAAAGGTCAACGTACCTTTTCCGGCCGATTGGTTAGCTTCCAAGACGAACACGTTCTTCTGTGGAGTTTTAACAGATGCTGTGGCCGCACTGTTCGAGTTAGACAGGTTGCCGCGAGATGAACGATGGGAAACGTCAACGCCGTAGGATCTACGGGTGACAGTCGTCTGTGTGTCACTGACTGGAACCGGCGCGTTGTTGGTGCACAGAGGCATGGTGTAAGCGTGATCAACGGCGTCCAGCCGCCAAGAGCAGATGAATTTACAGCCGGCAGACGGTTCGCCGATTAAACAGAGTCTCAGATGTTGGACGTGCAAACTGCCTTGAGTACCCTGGGACAACTTACCGTCCGTAGACTTGCATAAGGTCACTCGAAATCGTTGATCTGCAAGTGGAGAGAAGCAGTGAAGAAATAAAGTTGAACGCTTTCAATGATACTTGACTTGCTCACGTGTAAACCAGCTTACACTATGGATATACGGGTATTAGCAGAAGTGATACAATATGAGGGGTTTTTTGGACCTCCAGACGAATTTTGTGTGCTACATTATCGAAGTGGTGGCTGGGCCTTAAGAAGTTATTTCATTATTCTCTCATTAGCCCATCGCTTAATTTTATTCAAGGATGAGATTAATGAAAAAAGCACTCGTTTCCCACAATAGCTGAAGGTGTAGTTGCAAACGCAGTCCAACATTTTTTCATGTACCTCGAAAAAATCGAAGTTCCTCGAGTTCAGTAGGACACAGCAAGTTTACTGTAAATTATAACTGCAGTATTCAAAATTCGACACAGAATTTTGCAATAAGTCGTCATGGAGTTTGCAATTTTCGTGTCGAACTAACACAGATCGTCAAAAATCATCGTTGTGATCCCATATTTGATATTGGTTTACTCTCAATTAGTTGACGAAATCACAAAAACGACAATGGCGACACTGAGAATGCGTATCACTTTTATTCTCCAAACATGCAGACACCCAATGAAACGGATGCGCATTCGATAAGCCACAAATCATTCACCGTCCACAAAGTCAATGAAACACGGGAGTGAGAGGTCATCCGACCACACAACAGTCGATGAGCGAACAGAAATAACCAGGCTGCAAACAGGTCAGCCTCCCCGTTGTGGGTTTGTGTTCTGGAAACATATGCGACAGACCGCACCGTATACACATCGATGTGGCTGCGCGTCGAGCGTCCGCCTCACCCTGGGAGGCAAACCTGTTCAACTTGAGAACACTGTTCAATACATCATTCTGTGCAAAAAATCCAAAAGGTCAGCCTGACTGAGAGATATAAATCGAATACCATTTACACAACACCGCAGCTAACGTACTTCGACAGGTTTTCTAATCCGTCACTCTTGAATAACTAGAATCAAGTCACGCGATTGTTAAGGCTAGTCAGTAGTGTATGTCCTTCACGCGATCGCCACTGATGCGCCACTGACTTCATAATCAGCACAAACGAATTATCATATGCAAACACCCAGCCAAATTCATCACCACCATCATCTTCATAGACAGCAATACATCAGTGGTTCACACTAATGCTAAACTGCCACACAACCATGTGGAAAAAGCAAACCCTATATGAGAAGAGAGAAGGAAAAAAGAAGGGGACGGGAAGGAACTTAACTACTGAAAATAACTACGTCCATATTCAAACATTCAACATCAAGGTGCCTACACATTGCAAACAAACAACCGAGCTGCAAGTGAGAGTAAGGCGTCATTAGCGAGACAGCTTCCTTAGGGCTTTCACTGCCCCGCGTCATTAAATGCACTCACTTCACAG